>ONZK01002464.1:0-11893 GCA_900322385.1 Pharnaceum exiguum | reverse complement strand
TTTGCCCTCTTGAGAACAGGCGGTTGTCGGCCTTTGTTTGGCAGGGTTGCGGACATAATTGTGCTTTAAATATGCTGGGTTGTATAGCTTACAAGCTCAGCCCGACAGCCGTGGACTTGGAGCCTAGACCAAAAGTTACTTCATTTTGCATTCTTCTACTTTGGTTGGAAGCTATATTATTTTGGTTCTTTACTTGAGATTCTTTAAAGGTGTTAATCTTTAAACACACGCTTTAGATAAGATCGTTAGCTTTTGTTGCCCACATCTATGTTGTTGCTGGTATCTTCATTTATGATGAATGCAAAGAGGGAAAATCTGAGGATGGTCCAAGAAAGTTGAATTGTAAAAGCTTAATTTGTTTGTTTAATTGTCATTTGGAAAGAGAAGCAGTTTTGTACTTTGAAGGGGGTCAATATAAGGGTCTGCAGAGAGAAACATTGTGGGACAACTCTGTCTAGAGAAGAAAGTTTGATCATTAAGTGGGATTAATGGGTTTGGAGTTCAGATGCATCTATTTGGGATTATAGGCCTTTTTTGCACTGAATTCTACTGAAGTGAATAGTCCTTAATTGAATTTTATGAATAGTTAGAATACTATTGAGAACTCACTCAATTGGACTCAAATGGGAAAAGGAAGTGTTCAAGAACTAGGCCTTAGTAGGTGATTGCTGAAATGTTGTTATAATTTGGGCCTTATGTTGTACTTACCAGATTCCGATGGGCAATGTAGATGGGCTGTGACCTTCTGTTGGTCTCTTTAATCCTTCATATGTTGGAAGAGGGAGAGAGGGATGGTGGTTCTCTGTCTTTTCTAAATCACGAATTTACTAATTCTTTTTTGATTAAGGAGGGTACACAAGTGGTTATTGGTTGGTAGTCTATTTCTCATTGTGTATGGTATTACTATCAGGCTATCAGCTATTCTTGTGTCGTCCCTTTTCATGTTTGGCCTTTTATTGTGCATATCCAATAATGATTAAGAATCTGCAATTTGTGGAGCAAGAACTTGTAAGTAATTTGAAATATCATTCATTATCTAGCACCAAAATGACTTAGCTATATTACTTTGGTCCTGTTTATGTAGTACTAGTCTGACTCTAGAAAAGTTTGATTTCGAGGATGACCCATTTTACTCTCCCTTTTTGGTTAAAATCCTTGTAATTTGACCATACTGATTGGTTCGTAACAGATTGCACGTACACCTAACCTCTTGGTCTCTTTTTCTCTCTTCTTTTTTGTCCGTTCCAGGTAGTGTGGTAGTTCATGCCTTAGATGAACAAGCTAGAGCTTATTATGATTTGGAAAGGCATTGGACCGCAAAGAAGCCAGCAGTAGCTGATTCAAACCAGGTTTTTGTTCTTTCATTATGATCTTGTTAAGTTGTTAACTATTTAGGCTTAGCAGAGTTAATGTGTTAACTATCTGAAATCTACGGTTATGTATTATTCAGTGTTATTCAGCCTCACTCCAGTGAGTGAACGAGAACCATTGTCTTTTGGTTTTAGTGACCTCTTGTATTATCTTTTTCAGGATCTGGATAGAGCTATGGTGAAGGTGCGGCCCATAAACAATTCCAAGAGGAGGGTTCGAACTTCGAACTAAGGCTTAGCAGTGGTCCCATCTACTTGTAAATTTTGGTAGTTAAGAAGATAGGTGCATTATGATTCTCATCTACCGGCTGCCCGTGAGTTATTTTTCTTCTTACCCAGCTTAGCTTGCTGAAACCCGTTTGCTTGTAGTAAGATTTTGGATTTCGAACGATAAAAATCCACTGTTGTATGCCGTTTTATCTAAATTTTAATCATTCTATTCTAGTTAACTAGGGATTGATTCCTCTCCCTACATGAAATTCATTTTTGTGGGTAAACACAGGAACTAGGTCTAGGTCTAGGTCTAGGTCCATTAGCGTACCACCAGCACAAGTATACATACGGTTTTCGGCTTTTCGCAGATACAATTCGCAGCTAGTCACAACCTGGAAAAAAGAGAAATGAAAATGGATTGAACAGGACCATTGTGTGGAACAAACAAGAAGTGAATTGGAGGATAGTCTATATATAGTTCAATAGTACCACGTTTAAGTGGGATAGAGTGGCTTTCAAAGTGGCGGTTCGTCCGACACGAGCCGAGGGAGTGATAATTACAGTTCATTAGGTACCAATAATGTAGGCTGTACACAGTCATACACACAGATGCATTAAATTGCTGTTCTAAATCTTTCATCAACCATTAATACACCGCACAACTACAACCATTGTGATCTTTACTTCATCTACTACTGCGTAACATCATAGAACATGTGGAAAGAGTATGAACAAGAGGCACTAAGTGGTAGGGATCACCAAAATCTGGAAATATTTAAGAAGTTGGTATTCGTCTCAAATAAATTCATATCTCAAAGATCTTGGTTTTCATTTCTTGACCTAATATAACCAAAAAATCAAGAAATAGTACAAAGCTCATCAATTACAGTTTGTATGGCTACCATTACAGGTTCTGTTGTTCAGTGTCTACCAACGGTCAACAGTAGATTGCCTTTCATAAAACTGCATGATTCCCATTTTTTAAAGTTGGGATCTTTGACGCAAAAGAGTTGTGTTGGATCACATTGTAGATCAACCAGCTCACTCTTTTCTTCAGGTGCTTAAATCATTCAGATTCAGTATGTAGATTGACAGATTGTTTCCATCTTTTCCATTTTTAGTAAACTTTTTTTTCTGGGGTTTGTGTACGCATTATTATTTTTTACTTACAGGTATGCTTGATATGCATTGCACTAGATGGTAGACATTATAACACAAAATGTAGCTGAAAAAAAGAAAGACAAAATGCAAACTTTTGGAACTTCAAAACAAATTTACAGTTAACTGTCAGTATACCTAGGCCTTTATGGTTGATCAGCTGATGTGAAGGCAAGTGGTCGTTCTCCAATGTACTAGGTTTTTTCAAGCAATAATGTATTGTGATACAAATTAGCAAACTCATTTTACTTTCGGGAGAAAGCCACAAGAAAGTTGTATTATCCAGACATCCAGTAATACATGCTAAGTAAATGTTGAAAAAAAGAAGAGGGTCCAACATTGTCACTCAGGAGTCCAGGACAACACTAAATCTTTGTTGCATGAACAAGCACTCTCGCTTCCAAAATATATAGAATGTGTGCAGTTGGTCACCTCATCTTATGCAACGGATTTACAAAATGTCTGAAGATGGCTATGCTAGTCTGGCGGCGAGGCACACCTGGAATAGTGATGTCTAAATGCATCCTGGAGACTTGTGTATGCAATCATATTTTTTTATCTTAGAGTACAAGGCAAATACAATGTGTTTTCGATTCTAATTTGCAGGTTTTAGAGCTCAAGTTGCCACAATTGCAAAACCAATCATTAAGGTGACAGAAGATCTTGAAGCTCCCGTAGCTATTGTAACAGGAGCTTCCAGAGGTATCGGTAAAGCAATAGCATTGTCCTTGGGCAGAGCTGGTTGTAAGGTCAGTGTACTTTGTGGTCTCATACTAATGAATAGAAGTAGGAGTTTCTCCCAGCTTCCTGGTAATATAAGGGCTAACTTGAACTACGATGTTGTTGACAGAACTTCAGCTAATAGGTTTAGATGTGGACAATGTTGCTGGTGTGCTTATTTCTGCATTGCAATATACTCCACCCATCCACGCTCGCACACAAACAAAGAAAAAGAAAACAAACCATTGATATTCTGAGTAGTAGTCACTGAAAATCCTGTCTATGTGGTTTTTGCGTCTGTAACATGGTCTGTCATTAATCCTATTTCACCTTTTTAATTCCATACGGAACTGTCTGTGATCTTTGATCTTTCCCTTCGTTTATAGTTAAACTCTGTTTTGCTTCTTTTGGCTTGCCTGATCACCGTAGACGGTTCTGAACAGGTGCTGGTGAATTATGCAAGGTCATCAAAGGATGCTGAAGAAGTTGCAAAGGAGGTAACGGTGGCTGTTAGCTGTGACAATTTGAAGTTTCTTTAATGCATTAACAGAAATTGTTGTCAACCTAGATCCCAATCTTTGTCCTCCTAACTTGATAAAAAAAAATCTTAGTTCTCCTAACTGAAATATACCCTGGAGGATATTTTTTTTTGTTTTTGAAGTTCTGATGTATACTAGCTACCTCACAAAACTGTTAATTAAGATATCTTGGGCTAGTATATGTATTGTGTTCACCACCCCTTGTTATCATTGATTCATAGTGAAGTGCTATTACATTACGAATTAACTAGGCTCCCTTCTGTGGGATCACTTTCTTGTTAGTTTTCTAATGTAGCTCTGATTTCTATTAGTCTATCTTGTGTCATAAGAAAGTCATTGTGCACCTTCCTGCTGTGGGTTTCTTATGCTTCATCTTCTGTGGACACTATTACGATGAATAAGTTCCAAAATTTCCCAGATTGAGGCTAGCGGGGGGCATGCTCTAATCTTTGGGGCTGATGTATCTAAAGAGGAAGATGTGGAATCCATGGTCAAAGCTGTGAGTTCATTCTACATCTGCAAGTTTTTTTCTCTTCGTTCTATGTTTTTTTTCTTCCGGATTTGATTAGTTCCTTTTGCAGGCAACTGATGCTTGGGGAACTGTTGATATATTAGTAAACAATGCAGGTACAAATTTTTGTCCAATAATGTGGTTATTGAACTGTAAGATTAATATGTTTTTCCCCTACTAACAGCTTGGTGAGTGACAAAAAAGCTTGGTGTGTGGATTTGTAGGAATTACAAAGGATGGTCTGCTGATGAGAATGAAGTTGTCTCAATGGCAGGAGGTTATTGATCTGAATCTTACAGGTGTATACCTCTGCACACAGGTTAGGCACTTAGGCAAAAGATCTTCTCAGTGCCTGGAGTATGCCAAATCTATTTTTACTCTTCAGTTAAATGAGGGTGTTTTTGCAGGCTGCATCCAGAATTATGACGAAAAAGAAGAAAGTATGTACCTTATAGTCATGCATACATCCTTCTTCTCATTGCACTAGGGTTAGCTATCTGGCAGTCTGAACTGTTTAATTCACAGGGAAGGATTATCAACATAACCTCAGTCGTTGGTCTGATGGGAAATGTGGGGCAAGCAAATTACAGTGCCGCAAAAGCTGGGGTGATTGGCC
This sequence comes from Pharnaceum exiguum, assembly GCA_900322385.1. NCBI lineage: Eukaryota > Viridiplantae > Streptophyta > Magnoliopsida > Caryophyllales > Molluginaceae > Pharnaceum > Pharnaceum exiguum. Next base: position 6,766 of record ONZK01002464.1, on the reverse strand, counting down.
TCACTAAGACAGTTGCAAAAGAATATGCAAGCAGAGGAATTAATGTATGTTTCTTATGTTTCTCATGATTCAAATGTTTTTTGTGGCTGCTGGCCTCTAATGATAGCATACCCGGAGAATACTTAATACATGCAGGTCAATGCTGTTGCACCTGGTTTCATCTCATCTGACATGACTGCAAAGCTAAGTGAAGAAGTTGAGAAAAGATTCCTTGAACAAATACCCTTAGGTATGCAAACAGAAATTATGTTACTCTTCTGTCTTTTGGTACATTTCATTTACTTCATAGTTGCCCCCCTCGCTTTCCTTTAATTTGTTAGCTTTGCTTAAGTATGTGAGGTTTAGTCAACCAGAGCATTAGCAGGCTTGGGAGTTGGAACTCCTTTCTTTCCTTCTTCAATTTTGCAAAGTAGTCTGCAAAAAGAACTTATGAAAACTGAACAATCAAGAAACGTTGAGGCAAGTTATTGAGTGCAATGGGAAATGGCAAAGCCGTGAAGCTTTCAATTCTTGGTTCACAACTCACAATCAACACTAGTTCAACCTTATGGAAGAATTTGAGGATTTGTAGATGGGTTAAGTTTGCTATTGATTTCATGTTCAGGGAGGTTTGGTAAACCGGAAGAAGTCGCAGGACTAGTGGAGTTTCTGGCTCTCAACCCGGCAGCCAATTTTATTACAGGAGAGGTTTGTGACTCCTAATTTCTTGTTCTTAACAAGAAAAATTTGTACAAAACTCCTCGGTTTTTACCAAATTTGTACCCAACTCCCTTTAACTTTTTTTTTTTAAAGAACTCCCTTAGACTTTGTTGACTTTTGTAAATATATAGTTTTGACCAAAATGGAAATTTTTTGCCAAAAATACCCCTAACCTTCCTTCCCCTTTATTTTCATTTCCTTCCTAATCCCTCTTTCCCCTTCATTTTGTTTTGGCTTCCTGCGTACCCCTCTCCCCCCAGTTTCCTTTCTCCTTCTCCACTCTTCTTACCCACACCAGTACACCACACAAAAGATCACTTCTCCCTTCTTATTAATTCACATCAAAAGGAAATTTATACAAGGGTCACTAAGTCAACTAATAAAGATCAAAACTTTATTACAAAACATGATCAAGCAACCCAAATATTAAATAAAAGAAAGATAAAAAATATACCACATGTTTATCAGTATCAACATAAGTACCATTGAATGTAACACTTACATCAATACCCACAATCAATATACCAAAAAGATAAAACCTTTATCAACAAAAGTCAAAGAATACAACGTAACTGAACCAAGCATTTGCACCAAGACCGACAAGCCAATTCAACCAAAGATCAAAACTTTACTAAACAAAATTTGATCAAACAACAACATACCACGTGAATATCAGTATCAACATAAGTACAATTAGCCGCCCTCAAGAATTCGCTTAGCTTGCAAACTAACCACTAATGGTAATAAACTGTTCTAAGCATTGACCCAGTGACCCTTTCATAGACTTGCTTTTTGATGTGAATGAATGAGAAGATAGAAATGATCTTCTGTGTGGTGTACTGGTGTGGGTAAAAAGAGAAATTGATGGGGAAAGGGGAATAGTTTGGAGGGAAATGAAATTGGGGGGAAGGAAGCTCAAGGGTATTTTCGGCATTTTTTTAAAAAAACTATATATTTACAAAAGTCAATAAAGTCTAAGGGAGTTCTTTAAAAAAAATAAAGTTAAAGAGAGTTGGGTACAAACTTGGTAAAAATCGGGGGAGTTTTGTACAAATTTTTCTCTTAACAATGTACACATTTTCCTTCTCAGAATGAAACTAGAGATTTCTAACCAGTAAGGCCCTATTATATAGAGTAATTAACTACTAAGCTCTTAAGATACTACAACGTAGCACACGAGTATCTATTGTTAATTGTTCCTCGTATACAGGTGCTTACAATTGATGGAGGCATGGTGCTGTAAATCCCTTATGTTCTGAGTTTTGGGATAGTTCAGCAGAAGAAGACACTGAGGCTAGCTATTACAACAACAATAACAATCGAGTGTAAATCCCTATTCAGTGGGCATGCTTGGGGGTTTGGACGAACACAACCTTATCCCTGTACACTAAGCCTAGCTAGATTATTCTAATTACGTTACAAGTTAAGCATTGAGATAGCTTATTGTTGGATATGTTTTCCCTTGAAAGAATTGTTTAGCATCTAGTCATAGACTCATAGTCATAGTCTTGTTTAAAGATGATGAACCGGTGAATCATATTTTAATAAAACGTTTTGTCCGCATGTCTGTGTAATGATTGCTTACAAGTTATATTACAAGCGATGATCTTTTCTCGTGTTTGAATTGGTTGTTTGCTTTTGCCTCAAAGCAACAACCGATCGTGTCTGGTAAGGTGCTTATCCGAATTTGTTAGTGTATTTTTTCCATATAAATCAAATGCTCTGTCATCTTGTCACCGCATTATGTGTACCGTTCTTAACGTTGTCCCGCGTTAATTGTCATGTAGTCTAAACATTTTTCTTGGGGTTGTTGTCATGTTGTGTCTTTGTCATACTGAGTCTGAATTTACCGGTAGGCGGTAGGTAATAAGTTCCCTTATTTGAGATTTAAGTTTTTTTGTCAACAAACAACGTCAATCGAGTGTAATTCTCAATTCAATTAGAGTAGTCGAAGTCAAGATGTATATAACCTTATCCCTATTTTCGAGAATAAAGAGGCTGTTTTCGAGAATTTTTTTTTCAAGCTAGTGTCAAATCTTTTGTGGACAACCTATATATAAGGACAAAGGGAGAATTGGAGACATATGCATAGGCTAATCCGAAATATCGGAATATACCCATTTTATCTCAAACTTCTGTCCCCTTTTGTTTGTTTGGGTGTAATCGTTACAAGAGATTAATCATGATAAAAGAAGGAATATCCCATTAATGTAACAACAGGATAAACTCTGCAATTGAGTGCCTTTAATGCCTACTGAAAGCTACTTCCTTGACGCATTTGTTGGTAAGACACATGTATAGAGTGCAAAAGAATCTTCGAATCTACTTTATTTTATGATCCTTTTCATAATCATTATAATATAATTAAGCCAAACTGTCGCATTTTACAAGCTAGTGATCATCCAATTCTTTCTCACCTCCGCAACATCTCCTTTTCATGATTCACCATTTCACCTTAGCTTAAGGCTTTTGTAAAAGTCAACAAAGAAGTTACTTGCTACATCAAAACTTTGACAATATCAGCAGCTACCAATTCATATAGTCATTTCATATTTATCCAAGCAAAACCACAATCATTCTTAAATTTTCTTCGATCACCAATATGGAGCTCACGACTGTTGATCAACCCTTTTACCATAACCTCAAACTCCCTCATTTCTTGCTAATATTTGCATTCATATATTCATATGCACATAGATTGTTCAATAATTGGGGGCCAAAGTATCGTTCTGATGCATGTAGCTGTTTTTTATCTCTTTTTCATGGCACCCCATCAGTCATTTTAGCCCTCTTAGCAATGTTTGTTGTAAAAGATAACCAAAACCTTGAAAACTCATCAATGAATATGATTAGTTTTGGAACCGAAAACACCCCTTTTCAAAACATGGTGCTTGACTTTAGCACTTCTTATTTCATAATTGACCTCCTCCACTACATTGTGTTTAAGCCCAATGATGTCACCTTCATTGCTCATCATGTAGCCACGTTGTATGTGTTGCTAACTTGTAGATTTTTGGTCAATCATGGAGCCTATGGTATACTAATGATCTTGGTTTTGGCCGAGATGACGAGTGCGTTGCAGAATGTATGGTCTTTGGCACGGTTGAGGAGAAAAGATGTCATCTTTGCTTCAAAGTTGTATGATTTCTTGTCCCCTGGGTTTTATGCATTTTACACATTTGTAAGGGGTGCTCTAGCTCCTCTTTTTGTGGTTAAGTTGGTGCTTGTTTATGCTAGTGGGGCGGTCGATGAAGTGATTCCTAGATGGATGTGGGGGTCCTGGATGCTAGTTACAATATGTGGTATTTTGGCTAGCTTGTTGTGGGTTTTGAATCATTGGATTGGTTTTTACAAAGAAAAGATGTCACTGAAGCAGAAGTTAACATAGTACTCACCCACCACAGCCAGTTGTGCGACTCGGGTCGGGTTTGAACGTAGTCGGAACAAAGCTCCGGTGAACCAAACGGGCAATCCAAAAATAGTACTGTACATTTATATATATTCATCAGTGCTCTAGCTTGCTATAGTTTGATACTTGCTTTGAAGTTCAGTGTCTTTTTGCTACATTGCTCTTAGCTCTGCAGTGCTTTGGGCTCGATTGAATGTAGAGTTGTTCTAAAGTTCTGGCCGCATTATGGCATATGGCAGTCTCAGTAATGCTTAGCATTCAATGGGCATACGGTATGCCCTTCTTGTAGTGAAAATTGTACAAAGATTAGGTTTCATGCCATAGGATAAGGTTAGTGAAAGTATCTAGTAGATCTGTATTTGCAGGTAAAATGTAATTATCCTAATTAATGGAGAGTTCTCAAATCTTGGTGTTTTTATTTCTTGTTTGTGCAAGTAAAAGGGGATTTGTTGTAGTTGGGCATCAAAAAGATTTTTTTTTTTATATTCGGAAATAGCGATTAATGGTTTCTTTAACTGGACAAATTCCATATTTACAGTCCTAGTTTTGTTAGGATATGTGATGGTAAAAGCTTACATAATAGCCTAATAGGAGTTTTTTCCCCCGAAGAACCGTCAATAGTTTTTTTTTTGAGAACAAGACAACCGTCATATATATGTTTCACTATATATAACTCTCTTAGGTGACATACAGTACGTGAGTTATTTTTCTTTGTAGTGCTCTTCTCACGTCTTTTGGCTAGGCACTAGGCAGGGCATCCTTCAAGTGGAACTTTGTTAATTTGTTGTTCTATCAATCTTCAATTAGCTGGCAACCATGGCTAATGATTGCAAACGTAACAATAGCAATCATAATCCTCCGGTATTTCGCAAACGGCAGTGCAATTCTAGTTTTCTCCTTCCCTCGGAGATAATCATGGACATACTTACAAGGCTGCCTCCGAATACACTCCGACGTTTCACTTGTGTGTGCAAAGATTGGTACAAACTAATCACTGATCACAACTTTATTCGTTCTCACCTGAAGCGTTTCCAAGCAAACTGGACAAAATAACGTACTCATAACTCGGTCACTGGAGTATTATTTATCCTACATGAATGTGTTTGTTTATGATGATCGGAACAAGAAGGGTTTATCTTCCTCTATTCCTGAGCCTAACAAAAATACGGATATCAGGAAACTTGAGTTGCCCCCTTATTTTAACCTCCCTTATCTCCCGCGTCCCTCTAGTGAAGTGCTTGGTGAGTGTGATGGTCTACTCTGCCTGTATTCCGTGATAGACATTAATACGTTGACTTTGTGCAATCCCATGACTTCTGATTTTCGTACTCTACCTCTACCTGATGAGCATTTTTATGTTGATCTAAAGGGAGTTTGTGTCGGATTTGGTTTTGATAGTAAAACTGACGATTATAAGGTCGTCAAGGTGCTTCATAATCTTGTGTTGGTGGACAACTATGAAAACGAGACCTCAGAAGATGGTAATGATGAAGGTAGCACTCCAAAAGATCCCTTACAAGTCGGAAACGATGAAGAAGAAAAAGAGATACAAAATATGCTAATAGAGGAAGTTGCAATCGATGCAGTGGTAGACAATAATGAAGCAGTGGAAATTGATTATGATGATGAAGAGGAAGAAGGTGTTTCTGATGAGGAGGAAAACGATGAAGGGGTTGCTGAATTTGAGATTAAAGTTTTCAGCATGCGAACCAATACGTGGAGGACTTTTGTTGTACCGCTTGAATCATTTACACCTCGTCGATATTTTTTGGGGCCGGGTGTGTTTCTCAATGATACTTTACACTTTCCCATGAGTACAATGAGTGGAATATGGCACATTCTTACTTTCCATCTACCAAGTGAACGTCTTGGTTGGCTGCCCATGCCTAAGTTTTCACTCCCATTGAAGCCGTCTTGTATGAGGATTTTAGGAGGATGCTTGTGTCTAGTAACATCTTTTAATCCAAATAAGTGTGAAATATGGATCATGAAAGAATATGGTGTAGCTGATTCGTGGTCACGATTGTTCTCCACTGAAGGTGACAGCAACTTTTATTCATTGATTAGCCTTTCCAATGTTCCGAAGCCAGTTGCTTATTACTCAACAAAGGAGGGAGAAGAAATTCTTCTCTTGAAAGATTTCGATTATGCCGACCAACTCTTATGGTATGATCTCAACAGACGTTCTCTTAAAGTAATCACAGTTCCCGAATTGCCTAGAATGTCGTACCCATTACTATTTGTTGGAAGCCTTGTTCGAATTCCTGCTGTTAGCTAGCTAGAAAGATGATCAAGAGGAGGCAACTGAGAAGCAATTGAGAGCAACTGCAGCCTTGTATAGTTTAAGGTGATGAGAAGACTGAAAAAACATATCTTGTGCTCAAGTAAGATCACGCCGGTACTATGTTTTTATATTTAATTTGTTGATAGTCAGTATTAGCTCTATCGAATTCAAGCCCAGTGATCCATTCAACTTCAGTGGAGAACAATCGTGAGACCTCAAATTAGTTGGTCTCCTCCTCCAGCAATGACTTATAAGTGGAATGTGGATGGATCGTCGTTCGGTAAGCCAGGAAAGGCCGGCATTGGTGGTATTTTGAGAGACAAAGATGGGATCGTGCTTTGCAGATTTGCAGCTCATGTTGGTGTAAAGGACTC
>ONZK01002463.1:6334-26918 GCA_900322385.1 Pharnaceum exiguum | reverse complement strand
GGGGGGGGGGGGGGGGGGGGGGGGGGGGTAGGTATAAGGAATTCTTTTCTCACACTTTCAGGTAGTAAAATAAACTTAAATATCTTTTAACCTTTGCCGGCCAATTATATTCGAACAGAGTGGCCCTGTTCAAACCTCCCCTCTCATAAAGTTCAGTTGAGGTTGGTTCAGCTGTGTTCATGCTTTGCTATCTATGCAGCAATGAATATGTAAGAGAGGCCTCATGGAGGTTAGTGCCAGCTGTGATCCTGTGACGCTTATTATTACCTTTTCCTGATGGATCCGGGAAAATGCCATGATAGCGACGAGGTCCACAAGGCCTCATCATGTTGTGTGTTAACTTGAAAGAGTACCAGGATTAATATCTTTGATATCTTTGTAACAGTTGTTTTACCTTGCAGTTTAAAGGGGAAATCACATATGAACTGAAGGATCCAGGATATTGTTATGTCATTGTGAAGGTCCCAGAAGACTTGTGCACTCTGGCTGGTCAACTTACAAAATGGCTTTCAGAAATTGAGAGTTGTAAGGTGAGTTAGTTTTCTGCCATATCCCTAGATCTGACGTTTTAATATGTTGTTCTGAGTCAATTTGTTTTCTGAAGTAAAGGGATTGACTTTTACGATGAAATAATTGTCAGTAATTGTGAAAATGAACTTTCTGGTCCTTCTCATGTTTTTCCAGTAGAAATTCTACTTGAGCATCAATCTTGAAGGGTACCAACGTACTATGAACCTAACTAGCATACTGGTTAGACTGACAGGACTACAATTTATTGTCTTTCGTATGTAATGCTCAAGTTTTTGAGAATGAATAACCAAATTGCCAACCTTTAGGTTAGGTAAAGGCTATGACACAATTTTTGTCATCATAGCACTTCCACATGTCTAGCATGGAACTGTGGAAGCATGCACATACTATTCTGATAGTTATTTACTAATTATTTATGCCTTGGAAGTTGAGTTCCTAATTTTCCTCTTTGTGGAGGGTTTCTTTCAGGAAGTTTGTTTTCAGTATTTGAGATCAATGCATTGATAGTGGTCACTTTTATTGACCTCGCTCTCAGCTTAGGTCTACCATCAGTAGTCTCATAACTTAATATGCATCTATTGTACTCAGGTGTGGAAGTTAGATGCAATTTTTGATGCTGCAGCCTTCGCTGTGAAGTCCTGCAATAGGATGAATGGTTGTAATGATGCCCAACATACGTCATGTTTGCAGAGGAGGATCTCAGAGTATTTCAGTGAAGAAAATTACCGTGATCCTTCTGCTAAAATAAACAAAAGCAGGTTGGTTAGTTTGACTACAGCATATGTTGTCCATGAGATCTTGAGAAGTAGGATAATATCCAAAGGTAGATAAAGACCTAATACATTCAGCTAGGCATTTCTTCTCCCTTAGAGACAAAAAAACAAACTCTTTCTGAAGGTTCATGGTTTAACACAGCAAATACTCTAATCCAGGAAGACAACATTAAATGATTACCAAATCATCGGTACTTTCATTAATCATCATCCTTTTTGTCTTTTCTTTACTAGTTCTGAAACCATCTATGAGTTTAAAAGCATAGTGGAAACATGTCCATTGTAGATTGCTCTTCTCGTTAATGCACTCGAATGTTGCCTGCTCAGCTGTCTCTTATTTGGTATCTAAGTCATTTAAATTTGTATTCATCAGGTTATACATCCGTTTTTTATTTTTAGTTTTGGAAATGGATCTAGTGAAAAATAAAGAATTTCATCAGGTTATACATCCTGTAGGTTGAGTGGCTTTGATAGTTGATAATTCTTTCTTGGCTTTCTGATCACCATGGTGACTAACTCAGCTGAAGACTGAAGTGCATGATGACTTTTGATTGTGTTGTGACTACCTCCATGTTCTATTTATGACAGTTGAGTGGGAATCCATATGTTCCTGATTTGATCTTTTTCTTATCTAAGAACTGATCTCTGTTCAATTTTTGATGAAGTTGAAACTTAAAAGAACTTTAGTATCTTTCAGCTTGGGGTGATTATGGACTAAAAAAGTTGGCTAAACTAAAACTTCCAGTACTTATTTCTAGACTAGACATTTTGTGAAGTTGTGGGAAGTCAATACGTCAATGCACCTAGGGTCTTAGAACCAACCTATTTTTTTTTCTTTATAAAACAGGGGATATGTTGGGTACATCTTCACCCTTTAGACCCCCATAAAATGGGAAACAACTGGGTTGCGTTGTTGATTGTAGTCTCTTGACCACTGGCCACTGGGTTCACTTCAGTCATCGGACGAGTCTTACTGAAAATGGTACTATTGTGAACATCTCTAAACTCTGATCAGAGGAAATAAAAAAGGTGTTACCTTCTAGCTTTATATATACATGTATATGACACTAATTGGGGTTCTCTGTATGTACAGCCCATTCCTGCGCGCAGATATAAAGGTAGAGTCTCAAGCACTTGAGAATATTATGCTCGGCAGAAATTTTGTCGATCCCTAAAATTTATGCCTTCTCTTTTATCACTGTAGGTCTTTTTGCAGAGCAACTTGGGAACAAAGTTCACTCCACGTGCTGTTGCAAGAATAATGCATGGCATTTCTAGCCCAGCTTATCCATCTGCAACTTGGTCAAAGACTCATTTCTGGTAAGCGACCTGTGAATAAATATTCTTAATATTGGCTAAGCTGTCCACATAGTTTTTTATGTCTTCAGTTGGTCAGAGCAGTAGCGTTTCTGTATGGAAAGAAACTATTTAAGAGGCCAGAGTAAGGGTTTGAAGCTTAACTGGCTTGTAATTCCTGCGTTTCAGGGGAAGGTACACAAATGTTGACTTCTATGTAGTGATGGAAGCAGCAAAGGCGGAGCTCATGAATTTTGTTGGGAAGGATGTTTCGTAATCAATAGCGCCGCAGGCACTTTCAAGAAAGTGAATAGTCCCAACAGGGGTCCAATCAATCAGCCATGAATGGCGATTAATATTATGATGACCAAATGCATTACTGATAGAAAGGCTTCCTGTGCTGCATCCGGTCAGTGCTGATCGTCATGCATGATCTAGCTTTTGGTGAGTAGTGAACATTTACAACATGCGATGTACCTCTTTAACTTTCATATTTATTTTTGTTATTTTAGTAATGCTTATTGTTGATTCATTGAAATTATTATTCCTGGTACCTTCTTTTACTGTTAATACACTGCCATAGTGCCATATAAAAATGTGCTCCTCTAGATTTTTGACAAGCATTTGTGATTGACAAACTGACAGGATTGAGCACGAGGACAAAGCAGGATTAACTATCTTCATAACAGTGGCAACAAACCATACTGTTTACAAGAGCTAAGGGCAAAGCTCTAGTTGGACGTTATCTCAATCTTTCAATGCTATCATGAAGTTGCACCGTGGTGAATAAGATAGCACCATTCCACAATGTAACAGTTCTGATGATCACTTTGTGAAGTATGAACTATGAAGTATCTAATTTTCTCAGCTCTTTTCTGAAGAATATCTCTAAGCAAAATGTGGTAAAAGTATTCGTCAGACCTTTCCTTTCTCTTCTGATCAGATCCTCACTTGTACGGCTGTACATACCATCCATTCATGTAATGTTACTATGTATGTTACTTCTGTGATATGATTAGTTGATTACAAGGAAAAAGAGTAAGCATTCAAAAAAATTGATTATCATTGAAAGTATCTTAATTGTTCAAGGTCCTCATCCATACAACGAACTAACACTAAAAAAACAAAACTAAATAATGTAGACTGCTTTCTTCGTCTTCAAGAGTGTACTCCAAATACAAAAGGCTGTATTCTGTGACTCCAACCTTGGTCTTGAGCTTAGAAGCACTTCCTGTGCACGATGGACGGCCCCGATTCGTCGTACTCCGCCTTGGCGATCCACATCTGTAGTTTCAGAAACAAGCCAAGCAAATTGATCAGCTGAAAATAAACAAGCCAACACATGCAAGACAAGAAGAATGTGACACAACAAAGATTCAAACCTGTTGGAAAGTGCTGAGGGATGCCAAGATGGATCCACCAATCCAGACACTGTATTTTCTCTCTGGTGGCGCGACAACCTTGATTTTCATGCTGCTTGGGGCTAATGCAGTGATTTCCTTGCTCATTCTGTCAGCAATACCAGGGAACATGGTCGTACCGCCACTAAGAACAATGTTTCCATACAGATCTTTCCTAATATCCACATCACATTTCATGATAGAGTTGTAAGTGGTCTCGTGAATTCCAGCAGCTTCCATACCGATGAAAGATGGTTGAAAGAGCACCTCAGGGCATCTGAATCGCTCACCGCCAATAGTGATAACCTGACCATCAGGCAGCTCATAGCTCTTCTCGACAGAAGAGCTAGTCTTGGCAGTCTCCATCTCCTGCTCATAATCAAGAGCAATGTAGGATAGCTTTTCCTTCATGTCCCTGACAATTTCACGCTCAGCTGTGGTGGTAAATGAGTACCCACGTTCTGTGAGGATTTTCATCAAGTAGTCTGTAAGATCACGACCAGCTAAGTCGAGACGAAGGATGGCATGCGGCAGAGCATATCCCTCATAAATTGGCACAGTGTGGCTGACACCATCTCCCGAGTCCAGCACAATACCTGCAAGTCAATGGCACAAGATAACTGACATTTGATACACTCTAAACATGGAGAATTTCACGCCAGAAGAATACAACAGATACCCTTCTTCAAAATCTATGAAGTCGAGGCATAAGTAAGGTTAATTTGATTAGATTCTTACCAGTAGTACGACCGCTAGCATACAGTGAAAGAACAGCCTGAATAGCAACATACATAGCAGGAGCATTGAAAGTCTCAAACATAATCTGAGTCATCTTCTCACGATTTGCCTTAGGATTGAGAGGAGCCTCAGTCAAGAGGATCGGATGCTCCTCTGGAGCAACACGAAGCTCATTGTAAAAGGTGTGATGCCATATTTTCTCCATATCATCCCAATTGCTCACAATACCATGCTCAATTGGGTACTTCAGGGACAAGATTCCTCTTTTGGATTGAGCTTCATCTCCAACATATGCATCCTTTTGGCCCATCCCAACCATCACACCAGTATGACGGGGCCGGCCAACAATACTAGGGAACACAGCTCGTGGAGCATCATCACCAGCAAAACCAGCCTGCATTGACCACATAGATCAGTGAAATTCAATTTAACATAATAAGCAAAAGACATACTAAGCTAATTACATGGCCCATGTTGCTCTAATGCTCTTCACTTCTGCTAAACAGAGGTTTCAGATAGCTATATTTGTACCTATTCTTAATATTTACGTTTACTAGACTCTGGTTTGTCATCTTTAACTGCCAGTTAGTGCTCTTCAGTTTGCAATCAGGGTGCAACAAGAAAACCATCTAGCCTTTAGGAAAGTTTTGATACATCTGATCAACTGATCTAGTGACCTCCCACACACAAATTGAATTGTCACAACGGGATACAAAGATGCACTTAAGCCATGCCATGGCGATTTTACCCTGATACAAGTACACATTTGCATATGTATTTCTTGTAAGAGTGAACCCTCTTAAAATAGCCCCATATGATCCTTACAGCCACACTAGTTACCCCTATATGAGAAAGCTTATTCTTAAACAGTAATTAACAAGCACTTCAAACTTGATCACCATGAGAATTTACCTTGACCATTCCGGTTCCATTGTCACAAACAAGTGGTTGGATATCCTCGCCTTCTGCCATCTTCTTTCACTGCTAAATAAGTGTACAAGCAATAGTCAAGTATTGATGAAAGAAAATTAGAAAATTCTCATTGAACAGGTACTTGATCACAATATGCATCAATACTTATGTCACATATCTAGATTTTCCTAGCAAAAGATAAGAATTTAAGATCAAAAACCACAGGGTAAATGCAATAAAACATCTTATATGATCAAGCAGCATAAGAAAACATAGATATTTACTGCAAAAGAGATGGCATCTAAGTGAAGACCATGTCATGATTAGTTCCAATTCTCCACATCTTTACAGCTATTTTAGCAATGATCTCCACCTCACCATTTGTATCATGAATCACATAGTAATAAATACCAATTGATCTCTACTTATCTAATAATGCCACAGTCACAGCAATGCACTCAATATATATGAATCCTTCTTTTTCATTTTTACCAACATAATCCCAAAGCATCATAAATAATGCATGCTTTAACCAAAAGAAAAAATGATACTGTGATTCGCTAAGGCTATAGTATTCATCACAGCCAACATGGTATAGTCTTCATACAATGATAAAAATGAAACTCATGTAAAATAATATTAACATTCAGCAATGTAAGAAAATATGGCCAGGAGAAGAAAAAAGGTTACATTTTTCATAAAAATTCATTTAAAGACTGTAACTTCATGTGGTATGAATACAATTTGATCATAGATAAACATGAAATTCTTCATATGACATGAAATTATAACATATCATCAAATATATATCATAAAGACAAGTTAAAAAGAACAGACAGATATGGTGAAAAATACATTACTTCTATATGCAAATTAGGAAAAGATCATAACTTTATACAACGTGACACATAAAAAGAAAAAGATAATATTATAACTTGTGAATTATGAACAAGAAAATGCATGAAAATACCCACAAGACAAAAATGATAAAATAACACTTGTATTCTTGCAAGCCAAAATGAAATTGCACGTACCCAAATCAAAATAAAATGTACAAAATTTTTACCTAGAAGGATAGAATGATAATGATGATGATGAAGAAGAAAGGAAAATGTGAATGTGAAAGGGTAAGAGCTAAAACTTAAGAATAAGAGAAAGAATGAAATGAGGTTAGAGCGAGAATGGAGTGCATGAGAGAAAGAAGCGGCCTACCTTACAAAAAAAAAGTAAGTTTATGTTTGGAAAATGATCGAAGAGAGACAGACGTACAATAGTTTTTGAATGAAATGAAAGAATGAAATATGGCGAGCTTTGCTTGATGAACTGCGAGACTCACGAGTCACCAAGCACGTCACAAGGATTATTGGAGGAAAATTAATGAAACTAGATTTTTAAAGGGTATGAAAAAAAAGGATGAAGTTAAGTAGTTAATCTTTGGAAATTTAATTAATCCTAATAAATTAACCTAAAAATGTAGATATATTAATTAAAAGACTAACAGTATGCAAAAGCTTTAATTAACTTTTTATCTACTAGAAACTTTGTATAAAAACACAAATTTGTTCGGTAAATAGATTGTAAAAGAGTCGATGATTAATAAAAATGGGAAACTATTTGAGTTTTCCCTTACTAACGACCTGTTTTTATAGGCTAAAATGGCTATTTATCAAATAATGTATATTCAAATATGTGGCACATAAATATAAGTATTTTTGTATTTCTCGCCTGGTTTATCGGAGTTTTCGCTCTAACTACATTCGGATTCGACCCGGGTCGCACACCTGATTATGGTGGGTGAGTCTCTCAATAAAGTTTATTTATACATACGCTGAGACTCATACTCGAGGTCTCGCAGTAAATATAAGTATTTGTTTGGTTCATTTCATTGGGCCTGTCTCATACGTTTTTAATATGCTAACCGAATATTCTTTTTTTTGTGTGAGAATTAACTCTAAATATTTTTAAATATAATAATTTAAGACACATTCTGATTAGACCATCTCATGTATTTCAATTACTTTTTAGATCGAAATTTCTTACAGAAATAGACGATCATTTTTATTGAGGATTAGGGAACCTAAATTAGGCATCAATGGAATTAGTTATTAGTGGTCCTTTGTGAATAAACGATAAGATTAACACTAACCATTAGCTATAATTTCGTAAAGAGATTTCCAATGCCCATTGGAGAACAGGATAAAGTTATGCAGCAAGACTTTGGAGTAAATAAAATCTTAGAGCCATGATAACCAACTTAACAAGTGATATGCACGCAAAGTTTGGTGAGGGATTGGTTGGATTTCTACGGTTGTTCTTCTGGCTGCCTAGGAGAAGCAGGACAGTTATAATTGCAGAATGTTAAGGCATTTTTTATGCTTTATTACAAGTACATTTTACATCGTCATTCTTCGTTTTTTTGAGATAACTAATGTCCTTGTCAGTTGTCAGTACTTGTCACGTTGTTGAGCTAGTATGTTTATAATTCCATTTCGTGATCTATTATTCTATGCGTAATTACGATGACATTGGGGATTTGAAAGTGGACATTGGTGCAAATGGTTTGACGACCAATGCCTCGTACAACAAGAGAACATAGTACCAAGACACGTACATCCATAAAAAGTCGACGGCGATTTGTTGCTAGATTAGGGCAAGTTTATCCCTACAACTCTCTTGCAACTCTATACAGATTTCTATGCATGCCATATCAGCTTATACCCCACTTGCAACTCTATTTCCACTCCCACATTATCCCTACAACTTTGATACAACTTTCCAAACATTTTATTTGTTTTTAAATTTAGATGGGTATAAAATTTGAAATATAAAAAATAATTGATGGAACCAATGATAAAGCACATGCATTAAATGTTAGAGTTGCAAAAAGAGGTATTCATATGAATACCTCACCTTACAACTATGCAAAATTTTAAGAAGATTATCCCTACAACTTTGGTTGCAACTCCCTTGCAACTCACCAAAGTTGTAGGGATAAAGTTGCCCTTAGTACAATACTCATGAGTCATGATACTACTCCACAAAGTTCAAACTCTCACCCATATCAAATCTAATTCCTTGTACATAATCAGCATACGAAGTGTTAAACTGAATAGAGCTTAAAATAGGTTGAAAAAGAACATTGCCGTACATTGTTACATACAAAACTTTCTGATCAACAAATAATTTTAAACTAGGATATGTTTCTTATCACCTATAAATAAGTTCATAATTAATTTTTAAAGTGATTGTATTATTGTCAAGAGAAATTTGTGTTAACCAGTCTCATGAATGAAACGGAGTTATTAATAGTCATTGGAGGGTCACTAATGACCAATTGACCATAGATGAGTTATTAATTAAACTATTCGGTCATTAATGACAATATCTCATATATAAGAAACGGGCAACACAAGTTTTTATGATTATTGTCAAGGGAGCTAAAGTAAACATTTTACTTATTACATTAAAAGAATTTTCTTGTCAATTATCATAAATTCTTGTCTCCCGATTTTTCAAATCGGGGTAAGACTGCGTACATCAGGCTCCCTCGGTACCCCATTTGAGTTGGGAGCATACTGGGACTGCCGTTGTTGTTGTTGTAATTATCATAAATTCGTGTCAATGTCCAAACTAAATACACTTGAAAATTACATACTAAGTTGAGTTGATTAAACCTAAAATTAAACAAAACTAAACAAGTTTGAGTTGTAAAGAAGTTGAAGACAAGCATGAAGCATCCATCTTAGTAGAATCACTTCTTACAATTTGATGTTTACGGTTGACGTATAACTAGTCTGTATAGAAAAGTGGGAAGTTTGTCCCACATCGCTCATAACAAAAGTGGCAGGAACACTTCTCTTATGAAACGCTTGGCCTAATAGTGAAAAAGGTACGCTCATATACTCACGAACGACACTTTGAGTTTACGATTTTCCTATCACTTGTCTACTTGAGTATCAGAGGCGGGAAGCATTTATTCTAAGCATTTATTCTAAGTATTTATTCTCCAGCCGTTTCATTTCTCTCAACCCGGTTTTATCGAATTAGTAGTCACGTTCTACTCTCGTTCCCAAGTCCCAAATCGAACCTCACAAGAGTCACAACAATTACAAAGGGTAACCAATATTCCAGAGCACAAAGTAATAAACCAAGAATATCCCATTTCATCCATTCATTCATCAGTCATCAATCAATAATACACTCAAAGAAAACATTTAAAAAAATCAAAAACAAAACAAAAAGTCAAGACTCAAGAGACACAAAAAAGAACAATTTAGAACAGAACAGCCTTCCCAATTCCTTTCCTCCTTTGACCGTTAGCTCAAAACCAAAGCCAAAGAGAAAACAAACAAAGAAAGGGAAAGAGAGTGCAATGGAGGAAGGTGCAGGTGGTGGTTGGCCGTTAACCAGAAGCATAACCAGATCATTACTTGCTGCAGCCACGGAAGCTGCCACCACCACTCACGTCCCATCATCATCTTCATCATTACCATCATCATCATCAACAAGCAGCCATGCCACATCATCATCATCATCATCATCAACGTCATCCATATTCACAAATGTCCCTTTACTCTCAGCCCTTTTCGCCTTCTTGTTTGCTCAGTCTTTCAAAGTTGTCACCACCTGGTAATATCATCATCATATACTCCTCTATCTTTCCTCTCATTATGTCTTTTTTTAAGCTTTTTTTTTGTAAGATCTTGAATTTTGAGATGTGGGTATGTGAGTTTAAGATGAAAGATTGAATCTTTTTTAGTTTTGTGATGTGGGTTTTGTTTAATTTTGCTTAAATCTATTGTTTTGGTGATTAATTTTATGTTTTTTATTGTGATTTTTGTGTGTTTTTGATATTAGTAGCT
Source organism: Pharnaceum exiguum (assembly GCA_900322385.1). Classification (NCBI taxonomy): domain Eukaryota; kingdom Viridiplantae; phylum Streptophyta; class Magnoliopsida; order Caryophyllales; family Molluginaceae; genus Pharnaceum; species Pharnaceum exiguum. The sequence continues at coordinate 16,406 of ONZK01002463.1, read as the reverse complement.
TTGTAAGTAGAATTATCTTTTTTTTTTCTCTTTAGAAGAATTGAAGATTGGATTTTAGTTGTTAAGTTGTTGCATGATGGTGAGTTTGAAAGGGATTATTGTTTTGGAATTGTTAGGCATAAGAATTGTGAATTAGGGCCCCCAAACAAGGTCAATTGTTAGCTTAGGTTATATGAAGATAGTATCTTTGAAGGGAGTTATAGAATGAGTGGATGAAAGTTAGAGTAAGGTCCTATTGTTTATTGCCTTATTGAGTTGTTGGTTGTAAACTTGTAATGAGGCCTAAAGGTGCTGGAGTGGAGCAAATTGAAGTGAAGTGGATCAAGTATATCTCAAAAAATGCTAGAAGAGACGTGGCTGGGGGGAGCGCGTAGCTAAGTGGGGGGGCTACGTGGAGCTGAGCTAAAAGAGATTGAGGGTGGGGGGTAACCGTAGCTAATTTAGAAGAGATCGGGGGACTAACTAATAGATTTGAGGAGAAAGTTTGTGATCAGGCAGTTGGTAAAAATATAGCGTGTTATGCGAGAAATCAAGAAGCAAGATGGACACTATGGATAGAGGATGTATTGTGGTTGTTAAGGTTGTAAAATTAGTTTCTTTGAACAACTTAAGTAGATGAATTATGGAAGTCCCTCAGGCTCTACTGGTTACCAGAATTTTAGAGCTGATGGTTTTAGTGTAATTATGAACTATCAAGTACCGAATTGCAGTGCTTCTGGAGTAATTTACCAATTAATGGATCAGAAGTATTTTGGTGTATTGACCTGGCTGCATTGCTGCAGTGAAGAATTGACTTCCAGCAACTTGTGTAGTCCCCATTCCTTGGGGTAATTTATCCCAAACCGATACAGGAATACCATAACCCTTCTTCTCCCAGCTTTAGTCCCAGGAGTTGGCTAGCAAGGACCAATTGGGATCCATACAACCCACACACACATCCCAATTTGGTCCATGCCACGCAAAGAAAGACAAAACCAAACACTTCATTACAAGATACAACTCTCTTCGCTGATTCATATAAGCATCAGCAGATGTCATCAACCCTCTGTTCTTACTCTGAGGTTGTTGTGCCCCTAAACTTTGGCCTGTGCTCTTCTTCTTTTCTTTTCTTTTTTTAAAAGAAAAGGACTATGCTTTTCTTGTCATAGTTTTTTCTTTAGCAAGTCTTGGAAGATCTTAGGATGAGCCTTTTTCTAAGTTTTGTTAAGAAGAAAAGCTTCCCCCTTCATTCGGAACATGTGGGCCCGGGCATTTGGTTTGAACAAGGGAGAGAGAGATTGGAGTACTTCCTTGCTTTAAACAAACTCGGTAAAGCTCAGGGGGTGAGAAAGAGGAATATAGCTTATTGAGGGATTATTTATTAGATATATCCAAGTTAAATTCTACTGGCACTTAGTATCTAGAGGCAAATCAAGACATTGAAATCATTCTGAGTTTGGACAGCAAGTACTTTTAGCCTCCAATGCATGTATCCTTTGTATTTATCTATCTTCTAGGATCACTGCCTTGGCCTGAAAATCGTGCTAGATGAGGGCCAGTTGGTCTTCTTAAGTTTTCTGGGTTGGGAACTTTAATTTTTCTTTGTTTTAAATGTTTGAGTCTCTAATTCATGTATCCTGTGTATTTCTTGAACGATTTTGGGATGTGTGAGTGTGTCTCCCATTTGGTCCCTGCTAGCCGACCTCAAATAGATTTGAGACCAAGGCTTTGGAGAATAGAAGAAGAAGAAGAAGTTTTAAATGTTTGAGGCTGGGTACTGTTTTGATTGGAGAAAGGGGTGAAATAAACTGAAAACTAGAAAGGAACATGCAACTCAGGTGGGGTTAATTTTGTCGTTTCCACTTTCCAGTCAGTTGTTGGGCGGGGAAAATGAAAGAAGTGGTGTCAGGGTTCATAGTTCCTGATTCATGGTGAGTAGAAGTTTTCTGGTTTTACCTATAAAAAACCCTCAGAGAACAAAGCGTAACCATCAACTCATCAAGCACATTAAACATTGAGTGAAGAAAATGATCTGGGTGGGCCAGAGTCCGCATAAGTTTTATGCTTGTTGGTTGGTGCAAGAATTGTATGTAATCTTGGTCTTGGAAGTTAGTATTGAAGTGCCTCAAATATACATTATTTCCATGCTCATGTACTGAGTAAGAATTTATCTGTTTATATATCCTAAGATCCTTAAGATTTGATAGAATTGCAGGTACAAGGAAAAGAGATGGGATCTTAAGCAACTGATTGCCTCTGGTGGAATGCCATCTTCTCACTCTGCAACCGTCGCAGCTTTGGCTGCTGCTATTGGATTTCAAGAGGGCCTTGGGAATTCACTATTTGCAGCTGCAGTTATCTTAGCTTGTGTTGTATGTTCTTCCTACCTTACTTTTTTTTTTAATTGCTGGAAAATTATGTACTTAAGAGTTTGTGAATATGTGTTCATTAGTACTTGCATTGGCTGGGTGTATACATTCATGCTGTATAGATAGTTCAAGAGTCACATGCTCTTTCTTAAAAGCTACTATCTGTCCACTTGGTTCAGCTGGCTGTTTTCTTCGAGGTTCTTTTAATATGCTTGTAATTGAACGTGATTATCTTGCACTCTGAAAAGTTATAGGTGAAGGTTCTTCCAACATAAGCTGTCTGTCATTCCTGTTTCGCCAAAATTTCTTATCAACCTGTTTGTTTGACAATTGAAATGTAGCAGCAGTCATTTAGTGCAGCTACTTGTCGATGAAATAGATTGCTTTGGATTTTACCTTTCTTTGATGATTATGTTTGCCTGAGAGGATGTTACTGGAACCCTTCAACATCTTGTGCAGAATTCCGCAAGATTTTACTGCTTTGAAATTCTTTTAAGTCAACTATGGTTTGCCATTGTTTTGCATTTACTCTCATCTTCAGTTAGCATGGAGTAATATTCTATTATGTTTGGGAACTCATGGAGTCTTGTGGCAGGTCATGTATGATGCAACTGGTGTCAGACTACAAGCTGGAAGACAGGCAGAGGTTTCATTTTGTGGCCTTGATTCACTCTTGTTACTACTTCATCTACATATTATGCTCTTTCCTCATTCAGACTGTTACTGTCCTGCAGATTCTGAACCAGATAGTATATGAACTGCCTGCTGAACACCCTCTTGCAGAAAGTCGTCCACTACGTGAACTTCTTGGACACACGCCTCCACAGGTCAGTTAAAATTGGAGGGAAATTTTCGTTTTATGTTTTATAAGGTCCAATGGTATTATTGAATTATATGCTGATAGCTAAAAAAAAATGAAACCATTTCTCTGACTAGATATGCAACACTACTTAGACCTTCAGTTATATATCCACAATTATTTTTATTTTTATTAATGGTTAAAAGAGATGTAGAAACCATCGGCAATTTAGTTGCTCAGTCTTATTGGACTGCAGTTGCCTGACATGGCTTTCATTTTGAATCAAGGTAAAGAACCCTCTCTTTTTTTGGGTGTAACTGTGCAAGGGGTGTAGGAACCATTGGTGATCAAGACATCAAGTTGCTTAGCTTTATTAGAGTGCAGTTTTCTGTCCTGGCTATTTTTATGTATCGACATTTCTGTTGCATCTCATTCTCATCCTTTTATTTGCGCAGGTAATTGCTGGAGGACTGCTGGGTCTTGTAACAGCTGTAATTATTCATTTGATCGTCATCATCGTTAGCCAAATTTCGCGGTAAATGGTTGCATAAATCTTCATTGCCTCTAGATAGTGGATAGGAAGGTGGAGGTAAACATGGAGTATTGTTCCTCCCAACTGGAGTACATCTGCCTTCATTGTGATCACAGGAGAAACTGGCTGTATAAGTAATGGCTCTGTTTGGTTGTAGAAAATCCGAACACTTTTCATTCATTGTATACAAAGGTGGAAATATTGTTTCGTACAATAGGTTATGAGTCATAACGGTAGCTGTTGTAGCTTGGGGGAAAACAGTGTCATTGTGAGTAATTGTTCAAATTTTTCTGCCCTCGGGTACTTTTATATTTTTGTTCTGCTTAGTGAAAGAAATTGGCAATTGTTAATTAGTACAGTAGTATCTGCTCTTAAAGGATTCCTTCGGATATACGGTGTATCTGCATAAGCATGACTGCATGAGCGGCTACAGTACTTTGCATCTGCATAAGGATGCTTAAGCACTATTTGGCACTCGCAGACATTGCTGTCTCCAAAATTCAACCGAGTGATTCCCGAAAGAATATCAGTTAGTTAGTACTCTTAAGAAACACTTGATAGCAGGTATAATAAGTCCATCCAACGACCTGCATGCGGGTGGATCTTCAGCATTGTCTACAAGCCTTGTGGCACATCCATCAGAAACAAACCCTTCACTTGTCTTTAAAAAAAGCTGTCAGCTGACTCAGCTCTGACTGTTAAATACTCCTCAGCCTATAAATATGGTAAACCAACAATCTTCCCACAATTTGCAAGACCGCGAGACCTGAAATTGAGATCCTCAACTGGAATAGATTGGCACCTGATTTTTCATTGAAAACCTGGTTGTCTAGCAGTTGAAGAACCAACTCAACAATTCTCAATCAGTGTTGTTTGTTGACAGCTGAGCCCAATCAGTACGATGGGAATCTTCTAACACCACTGTAGCCATTCCACAGGCTGCCATAACAGGGCAAAAGAAAGTAAATTATATAGTGTGGACTAATTTATGTCACATACAGATATTTGGAATTGATTGAGACAGTACATAGAACAGCAGTCAGACAGCCAGTAGTTACAGGACCTGTTGATAGTGATTAGAATCTTGGAGCTGCTATAGAAAAGAAAGCACAAATAAAATCCGAACTAGAGCGGGCAGTTAAGAATTGGACATTACCTGGCAGGAGATTGTCCAAATATATGTAACCTCAGTGCAGCTCCAAAATGTACTCTACGTCTCTACCCGTATTCAGCTACATCCTCAAGCAACCAGTATCTCCTAGTAATTAGCACATCGATGTTGCCTTGACAAGTCTTTCAGGAGACAATTCGAGTAGAGTGCTTCCTACCAGTAATCGCCACAAGAACACTTGCCATCTTTAAAGTGGTGGAACCGGGTATTGTCCCTAACCACGATTTCCCGCCCAACAATCTGAGAAATGAACTTTATAGCGTTGTGGCAGTCTACACACACCCTTATATTCTTGGTCACATAAATGGTCGATCCCTCAGGAGTGCTTATGATCCCAAACGCTATAGCTAATCTCTCGCTGTGACCAAAGAGTAAAGTCCTCTTGTATTCCTCGTCAACATCATGGAGAACCTCACTTGTGTCTGGAATATACCCTGCTCTTTCCATCCGTTCGAACAAGTCTTCTAGAGCACCCTTAATCTTGTCATAAAGAGGATGCGATTTATCTCCTGAAACAAATGAATGCATTTTGTTCTTCACCTCAATGCAGCTCCGGGCTGGTGTCTTCTTTATCCCTTTTTTACTCATGGTTAATCTCACCCGAGCAGCATCTTTCCACCTCTTAGCACCAGAATATATGTTTGACATAAGAACATAACCTCCCATGTTAAACGGATCAACTCTGAATAACTCTTCAGCAACTTTTACAGCCATTTCAACATTTTTCTGCACTCTACAAGCAGCAAGCAACGCCAACCAAACACCAGCTGTAGGAGTAGTCATCTTGCAGACAAATTCATAAGCTTCCTCCAACCTTCCAGCACGGGCAAGAAGGTCTGCTACAGCAGCATAGTGTTCCAGGCGTGGAGATATCCCATATTTCTGGGTCATGTTGTTGAAGTAACTCTGTGCTTTATCTACCAAGCCAGAATGGCTACAAGCAGTTAAAACAGCTACTAGAGTGACATAGTTGGGCTTTAGTCCCTCAACTTCCATTCGTTTAAACAAGGATAGGGCAACATGAGCATATCCATGTACTGCATAGCCCATGATCATAGCTGTCCAAGATACTGTGTCATGTAACCTCATCTCATCGAATAAGTACCTAGCAATTCTGATGCGACCACACTTTGCATACATATCTACTAATGCACTAGCAATGTGTACATTATCCTCAAACCCACACCTCAATATATATCCATGCAGCTGTTTCCCCAACCTTAATGTTGTTAAATGAGCACAAGCTGGTATTATGCTAGAAAAAGAAACTTTCACAGGCTTAATGTTAGCGGCAACCATTTCCCTAAATAATCTAAGGCCATCATCAAAGAGACCATTTTGTACACAGCCAGCAATTATTGAGTTCCACAAAATGCTATCACGACAAGGTAGCATAATAAACACCTTGTAAGCATCCCCTATCCTATTGCACTTCGCATACATATCAATCAAACCACTACAGACATACAAGTCAGTGTCAAGACCAATCCTAACAGCATATCCATGAATCTCCTTCCCTTTACCTACATCAACAAGTTCCGAAAACATAGGAAGAACACCGGAAAGACTAAAAGCATCAGGCTTCAAGTTAGCATGTCCCATGTTTCTCAGCATTGTTAAAGCTTGTTCAAACATCCCATTCTGTGCATTTCCTGCAATTACAGTATTCCACGAAACAACATCTCTTACCGGCATCACCTCAAACACTTTCTGCACGCTACTCTTCCGCGAAACACCTCCATCATTTCCCATCACACTCATCACTCCAACCCCCGCAATCCCTTTCCTAACCTCATCACCACCATACACACCACCCTGACCCACAAAACCCGAACATTTTCGAGACATTTCATCGAACAGATACCGGCCATGACCATCATTCCCACCACCCACACAACCATAACCATAACCCTCCAACTTAACATACATATTCATAAGGGCATTACCAACATACTTATCAACATCTAAACCAGCTTTCACAACACACCCATGAACACACTCACCAAGACTCAAACTTTTCATCAAAGTAACAGACTTTATAACAGAAGGGAACACATTATGATCAGGGCACTTCCCTAAACACCTCATTTCATTAAAACAAGACAAACATTCAACAAAAAGACCATTATTAGTGTAACATCTAATCATAGACTTGTAAGCAAGGGGAGGGGGGGAAGTAAGGACATTAAAGACCTTAACTGAGTCATGTAAGAGGTTGAGCTTTGAGAGGAGAGAGAGTAGAGTGGATAAGTGATGTGGGTTAAGGCCTTTGTGTTTGATTAGTTGGGTTGTTAGTTGCTTTGCATGGGGTTTTTTGGTTATGCAAGATGGGTTCTTTAGAAGGGTTTTGAGTAAGGTTGATGATGAAGGTGATGATGAAATCATTTGGAAATGTTTTTTTGGGTGGGAAGTCAAAATAGTTTGTATTTATAGGTTTTCCCAGATGGGTTTTTTTAGTTTGTTGTTTTAAAGAAACAATTGAGAAAACTTAAAATTTCAATTTAATTTCTACCAATTATTATAGACATTATTTTTAATCTAATAAGAATATTATTTTCGCATAAACAAAATTATATGCCATGTAACTGGTTGGAAGATGAGAGAATATATTAGGTTGTATTGTAAATCCATGGGTGGCGGCGAGAGCTCACGTGATGGAGGTAACATACTAACATGTGTGACTAATTAAGAGAGGGCAATGCAGTAAAATGCGACACATGGGAGGCCGAGAAAGGGACCGACGAAGGTGGTGTTGGCCGAGGCAGCAAGTGTGTGTGGCAGGCTGGGTGAGTTGGGAGGATAAAGATGTTCAGTCTCGAAAAAGACGCCAATATCAACATGAGGGACAGGAGAAGGAGACGTGTCTAATAGTGAAATGATCCTTAAGAAATGTGACGTCTTTAGACAAAAAAATTGATATGCTAATATGTTCAAGATTAAAATAGAGAAACAATGGTTGGATATTGAATTAGTTGTTATGATTTACATCATTCAGTTGGATTGATAATAGGCTTGTAAAGTTGTAATATGAAAAAGAAACATATGAAACAAGAACCCTTGCGGTTTTGAACACATAGAACCTTTAAACTTAAAACACCAATCGTATCAGAGCAAATAAAAATTCATACTCCAATTATGGTGCTTACAATATACTCACATACCCCGTCTAATCCAAAATAAGTGTAATCCTACATTTATTTACATATTTTAAGGAAATAGTTTAAGTTCTAAGTTTCCCCGTATTAGTTTCAACAACTATTCTCAATGTGTGGCTAACTTCATACAATTTCAAAAATGATATTGGAAATCGATAAGAGTAAATTTGAAAACATTATCTTGATTGTACATTGAAAAGTGAGAATGACACTTAAACGGCTTACAAATTTGGTCGGATTTAACCATGTATTAATAAACCCTGAGCATTTGGAGAGGAAGGGGAAATCCTCTCCTACCAGGAATCAAACTCTGGTCTCCAGTGTGGACACCAGAGCCGATTACAAGTAAACTAAGCATCACTTGATTAAATCCAAGTAATATGTGATTATACAATGCACAAAAACAATAATGAGGATCATGTTAGGACTGGCAATGTTAAATGAATACTCGTAACAAATAGTCAATTATATACATAACCTATAGACGGAGGATCTAGTCGAAATTGCAAAGTTCTTCCTTTACTTCAGGATGAGGTTTGAGTAACACCACCCCAAAAAAATGGGTTTTCCAATTTAAAAAATGATCTATGTACAAGTAAAGTAATGAAATAATTATTTTCAATTTTGACATGAACAAAATTCGTTATGCTCCCACCCCCAGGCTCCCACCCAATGGCTAACAGTCTAACACATACTCCGTGGCAAGGCTCGGCACGGGCCTCAGGCATTGGGCTTGTAGTTTTGAACGTTAGATGACACTATCAAAGGCTCAAAGCATTGGCGGCTTGGCGCATTGCGATGTTTTCTTTTTTTGGTTAAATAGAGGTGTGAGGTCGGGAGAATCAAGCCCTCGATCATACGGAGTAAATGGATTGAAGGTATATTCTGGATCTCATTTATATTACTGTACAATATTCATTGTATGAAGGTTTTCACGTGGGGCATTAAGAGCGGTATACAGTTATGGGCCCAAACAATACTTTTCGCACTGAATTGGTGCCTGACTAAATTGTCTGAAACTAATGATGATGACTGAGATCATGACAGTGACATTGCTCGTTTGGTTTCCATATCAAACTCAGCTCATGGAACTATGGAAGTGGTAAACTGGTACGTACAGTAATTGTTTACAAATTTCTTCAATCACGTTAATAATCTTCATTCAACACAACAAAAAGAGAAAGAGGAATAGGCTTCCAATCAACCTTGCAAAGAAATGGCTAAAGGCCTTACAAGGCTTTTTTCTGAAGCTATTCTAGGTACGTATGGTTAGTTTGGTTTAATTTCAATTAGTTGATTAAGTTCAATTTAGCCAAGAAGTTTTAATTATAATTAGTTCTTAGACATGGTGGAATCAAAAACAGATGTCATGTGGTTAAGAGTTGAATCTGGGACTTCTTATCACTATAAAGTGTCAAGAGCATTGAGTCATTTGTTGTTTCTGATAGTAATATGGTGCACATTAGATTTATAAAGTCATGTGGTGCTCGTGCACCACAAATGTGGCTCTGCCACAGTTCTTAGGTACACGATGTGGAAGTTTACAATGAGTGCTTTTTATAAACTGTTACAAATTTACAACACATATCATTAGTAACTTTTTAAATGCAGTTATTTAGTATCTTTGTTATTAACAATGTTTTGAAAACCGAACCGTGCATCGAACTGGTCTCTCAAAAGGTTCACTGCTTCGACCGGTTTAACAAGTTCAACCGGTGCTAAAAACCGGTTAAAACTGGGATTTTTTAATTATTTAAAAATTAGGCAAAATTGATGGGAATAATCCCTACTTGGGTCGAATAATTAGGAATAATCCCTACTTGGAAAATAGCTGGAAATAATCCCTACTTGGTCACCCGTAGCCAACAGTGGTCGCTTGGTCACCGGAGATGGGTTTTCCGGCCATATACTGTACATGTGGCATAAAAACACATGCCACGTGTATAGTATATTTCTGTACATATACGTATTTCTACTCCCAACTCAGCGTATGGCATGTGTTTTTATGCCACGTGTATAGTATATTTCTGTATATATACGTATTCCTACTGCCAACTCAGCGTATGC
>ONZK01002462.1:88055-100512 GCA_900322385.1 Pharnaceum exiguum | reverse complement strand
CCCCCCCCCCCCCCCCCCCCCCAAAAAAAAAAAAAGGAAAAAAAAAGAAAATCATAAACATGTTGTAATAACACAGTACAAGCTCCCAGAGTATAAGAAGACACAAACCATCATGTAAAGACAGTAAAATCAAATGCATGACTAGTGGACCTAAAGGCCTCAGCCAAGATTACTAACAGGCAAACTTAACTTGAACCACAAAACAATCCTCCATCCAGGTGGTCTTTCAATTTTTTCTTGTTCACGTTAGTAGTTAAAAGAAGAGGTGTCACTATATGCTCCAATAAGAAAGAACAGAAAAGAAGAAATAAGTAAGCAAAATGGCAGCAAGAATCCTAGAACAGCTCCAACCTCATTCCACAAATCTGGCATTTGCCTGAAAGACTTGGTTTTTTCATTCTACTGTATCAAACTCTAGATTCAGTTACCAGTTACCACAATATGCTCAAGTTCTCCAAATGTGCAAGAGATCGCCCAAAACTGAAAAAAAAAATGGCTTGCAGCCTAGCGTTTTTCTACTAAAGGAGTCAGCGACTTCATTATAACCAACCAATCCTAACTACAGACGATTTTTAAATTAGGATAACCATAAACCCTTGTCCAGAACCAGATCTCAACTAGGGACAACTTCTGAATATTATGGACAAGGCGCAGTAACTAGCAAATTAGTTTTCGCTAGTGACACTCAGGAGTTCTGTAGAAAGTTCAACAACGATAATTTACTACAAAAGGAAGACATTTATGTTGCTTGGACAACCCAAAATTCTTGGCATTTTCTCTCGTACATTCTTTTTTCCCCTTTCTCCTATGAAGCAATCCCAAGAGTAAAGACATCAATCTTTCACTTGCTGTAAGAAAGAAGACAAATGTGTCTACTTTCCATTTTACTCTTTGAAAAAACCTTGGACAAGCTAAGGATTTTCACGGTCACTTCTATAGCAATATTAATCAGTTCTCACAGCGTCGACTTTTTACTTAAGATGCACGCTTAGAGGCCAGTAGAAATTGAAGTCACAGCCTTAAGCTTCAGGAAGGATTGTTCCAACCACTGAGCTTTTCATGATTCCTGTCTCCCATCATTCTAAAGTAAGACATGCTACAAATTTCAAGCGGGCTCACTTGGATATAATGAGAATTGCAATGCAGTGGGAATTTCAAAACATGTCCATGATATAAACTTCTGACCACATGACCTGTGAATATCAAAACCTACCACTGGCTTTACATTGGTGAAATTCAAATCCTATGTCTACTCCACTCACATTACTCCTCCCTATATTGCCGACATCAGCATCGACTTAACAAACAACATATTGGATAGGGATTAAGGACACATAGCATTGTGTATCTAGTTGACTATTCGCATTCAAGCAATCAAACCCTAAAATATTCCATAAAACTTGACTCAGAAATACCATCTACTCACTTCATTACACTTGCATGACTCGGCCAATCAAGCATGCATCAGCAAGAAACTGACAACAGAAAATTCACTAAGGCAAGTGGGCAATACATTATACATGTCACAACTCACAGCTGTTCTACTCATTCAACATGAAGAGAATTCTACTCATGCATCAACACAATCATCAGAGAGCCTCAACACTACTTGTGACATGATCAGTAAAACTTGTTACATGATCTTCACTAGTAAAAACTAAAAAGATCACTATTAAGTTCTAACACACAAATATCCAATATAAACCAATTTCCAACCAATGAACATCATTACATCAGCATTGAATAATCTAAAAAATAAAAGGGAATTCAAAAAGTGCAGGAAATCACCTCAATCTTCTGAATATACTGAGTCATGAACCTGGAAGTATGGCCTTTATACTTATCAACAAACAACAACTTCCTAAGCCCTTTAGTCCTAAGATTGTTGGACACACAAATCAAAGAAACAGCAGTAAGAAGTGCCTGAGAGACAAGATTATCATACTCAAATTCCTTCACTTGATACTTTTCACAATGGTAACATTCCTTAAGCTCAAGTATCATCATAGGAACTCCCAAACCCACAAACAAAAAAACCACCCAAGACATTACAAAGCTCATTGTTGTCCTCTGATTAAAACCCAACAATGTTAAATAAAAATCTAATCTTTGTAAGCTTTTGTCTAGTAATGTCTCATCTTCTTCCCCTTCACTTCCAATACCACTAACAACATTAACATTCACACCAACACTAACCTCATGATCATCATCATTAACACCATGATGATCATGATCATGATTATGGTGGGTCCCATTTGTCTGAAGAAGTGGGGTATGCATGTTTTGACACACAAAGAACAAAAGAACACAACTTTTTAAGGTTTACAGAGAGAGAAAGGAGTTGGGGGGTTCTAAATTTGGCTAAAGATTGAAACTTTAGCAAAATGGGTATATGGGTATGTCTTAGAATTGTGGGATTTGTATAACTTGAAACCCAAAATGGCTATGGTGGGAGAAAACCCAATAAATAACAATACTTAGTCATCACAACAAAAAAGAAAAAAAAGAAAGAAAAACAGACTTTTTCAGTTGCTTGATGTTTGCTGACTGTGAAAGAATTGATCATAGGTAGGAATGAAGGATCAAGAAGGACAAAATGTTTGGAAAGTATGGATTTTCTTGCAGAAATGGTGTAAGCATATTATTTAAATATTTTCTGTTTGAAAAGTATATGATATAATAGATATTATATGATATGATGGTTTGGTATATTATTCTTTTCTTGAGGGCAAATGTAAATATATTTGTAAGATAATCAAAATTGTGAAAGTTGAAGGTTAGATTAGTTGGGGGGTTGATGGTTTGGTATGATATTTTGATATTTTTGATTTATGCTAAGAGTTGCTTTGTGATTGCAGAAATATTATAATAATAGAAATTTTTTAAATAACTTCTCGGGTAGTGAATGACCATTGATAACCCCGTCTTATATATTAAACGGGTTTATACAAATTTTTGTGTTAGATTGGTGGATAAGTAAATATATGTGATCATAAAGATGATTATTTTGTAGGTATGAAAGGTGTAGTTAGTAGTAACCTTTCTTTTTGTAATAAAAAAGAGTTAAACTATGTTTTGTTCAAGTAATTTGGCAAACTTTGTGTTGTAGTGACAGCATGCATGATGGCTTGAAGGGTACAAAAGGTTAGGTAATTGAAAGAGACAAAGATGATGACAACATAAATATGCATTAGAGCATTTGAGCTTAGCTTTATTATGGTAAAAAGTCTCATACTTGCACATCGATAGATAAATATATGATTATGTCCTCATCAAAAGCTCAATTTGTTTGATATTTTCTTTGTTCCTGCTGACATCGTTTGGTTAAGGTAAAAGAGAAGTTTTTTTGCATCATGATTGATGAGTATCAACTGCTTTAGCTGTCATTGTTCATCGTATAGGGTCCAAAGAGTTGATGATCATTTATCTGACTTATCCCCTCCACTTACAATGTACATATCAACTAATCATATGAAAGCTTATCAGTGGGGAACAGTGAACATATTAACCATTATCTATGGGAGATGGTGAGTGCGTGGTGACAGTATGATAGTAGGCTTTCAAGTCATAAGCCAGAACAATGTTATTCAGTTTGGATCTTCTTTAGTACTGATATATCCGGATAATGTGTGATTGGTAAAAAAAGAAAAAACACTTCTGTAACCTGCAGTAATAAGAAGATAATGCCCCAAGATTATATGATCCATCTTACTTGATAAACCTCTGTGAGAGTGTCGTCTGCTTGTCGCCTTGTCATAATTCTTAATTGATGTTGGATTTACTATGCTGATCAACTTGTGATTGTCAGTACTTTTAGTTTGGAAAATCATCTGTCAGGATATCATTGTGGCTTGGGGACGTTAATTCTACAGATGTAGACGTACAGTGGTGAAATAGTATACAAAACCTCTGATTTCAGATCATGACATTTTATCACAGGTTCTGACAACTTTGGATTTTTACAACAATTCTTTGAACTGCTAAATTTGGTATCACTAAAAACAACAATTTCTCATGCAGTCAGTATGGACACAAGTCTCTGGAATTTGACCTTTGTATAGTGGAACCAACAGTTGGATCAGGATGATATTGCTATATATCAAATGGAAATGCTATTAGGGATGCCACGACCTGTTACACCAGGACCAGACGTGGGCATAAGCAGCTCATAAGGAGGAACACCAGCACCTGTTCGGTTCCGGAGATGAATGTCCTTGTTCCTTTTCTCAATAGTTTCTTCGACCTCCTTCAAACGAGAGGATAATTTACCGAACATGTCCTTGACTTCTTGGTCATCAAACCAATGGAGATGTAAATTACCCTCCTGCCCCAAGTACTCTTCATCAGCGGAGTGCATAGACAAAGTGTATTGCACAGCCATCATTTTGGTAGCTTGAAGTTGAGATGGCAAACATGAGAGGAAAAACCCTTGCGGTTTCTGAGAAATTTCTCATACTCCGGCTCATCTTCTTGAGGAATTAACTTTCTCAACAGAGTAGGGGTGTTGGGGACATACCCTGCAAAAGGATACTGCCCAAAGTTTATGGCTGCGTGTTGTCCAGAAGCGACCCAAATTATTGTGGTCAGTATTTGGGTTAGGTCTTCTTTGGTCTCGAGTTTGGGCCACCAAGGTTCATCCTTCTTTTCCGGATGACCTTTGGTTTTAATTTCCTTCCACCATTCCTGTAGCTCAACATCTGAGGGGATCGCACTCGGCTCAGGATAGAAGTGTGATACATAGGATTCAACCCATTCCTTTACAGCAGACCATACAAGGAGGCCGTCAGCAGCATAAGGATAGTCTTCAATGACAAGTTTTACTCCACTGGGTGATGAGGGATCCTCTTCAGCCATTCCTCTGCAAACCCCACAGTCAAAAGAGATTACTTAGCACTAATCAGTAATCACTAATCTTCGAATGAAAGAAAGAGGGAAATAACAAAAAACTAAAGAGCTTCTACTCAGTTAAAAGACAATGACATCAACGAGGAGGCTGTACAATTTGGGGTGTAATTCCCGTGCAATTGGGGTAGCTGGGGGATCAGGATGTACACAACCTTTCTCCTGTTGTTTTTACCAAAAAAAAAAAAAAACAAGGAAGCTGTTTCCGAGATAGACCTTAAATGCACATTGAGGTGATGACTTCCCGCAACTTAACTAAGAATATGAAGTACCAGAAGGTGTTTTTAGCCACTTTAATTTAGTCTGTAGTCACCAGAAATTGAAAGATAATAATAAATCTTTCGAAATTATCGGCAATGGATGAACTAATCAGTTACAAGAGGAAAATAAAAAAAATCGCAACTTTTTTCGAGATCCTAACATTAGGTTAACCTGACTTATTCCTGTGGTTACAATTTTGTTCTTTGTTTGCATGGTTGGTAGTACTTCATGAAGTAATTATGACTACAGACCTACAGTAGTGCCTTCATGTATAGTCATAGATAATCATTATTGCAGGAGGATTACCTGCGAACCAAATCTGCTGGCAGTGCCTCCATGTCAAATCGCCACAAGCTTTTGTAAGCAGCAGAGCTAATCTCCATGCCGTATTTTCCAGGGGTAAAACATGCCTCGACGAGTCCCCCTCCATTTATCAAAATCTGTCTAGCAACTGCATTGATTTCCATAGTGTATCGCATATGCGGGTACAGGAGCTTGTAGATAGGATGTATTTGGCTAAGTTGTCGGTGGGCTGCAATGATGTAACCCTCCGTGCAAGCATGAGTCTTCAACCTGACAACAACCAAAGATAATTTAAGGTGAAATATGCACTTGTGACATCTTCAGTTGTGGAAGGCACTTATCGCAGTCTTATCACAGATTTCTATTCCATTCATTTATAATTACGCATTATCAGTTTCAGCTATGCATTATACATTCATATAGGGCTAAACGAGGAGGGGTTGGATTTCTTGTCCTATGTCTGCTCAGTACAAGACAACAGATAGTAAATACAGCCATCAAGATGTATTTCGGAAAAAGCTCATCTGTCATTCCGAAGCGAGGCAAAACACCTTGGGGATAGACTTGAGAAACATCAGAAAAGGAGGGCCATATTTGACCAAAATCTACTCCTTTCAAATTCTCTAAACAAAAAGTATTATATGATTCTAGAAAACTCACCAGTGGTTTACTAATTGATGCACACCAGCATCAGTGGCACAGAAATGGGCTTTTGCAAGCTTCCAGCTCCAGTGACTTGTAGCACAATGTCCATGATGATAGACACGCTTGAAAGCAGGGCGAGAAGATTTCGCCGGAAGTGAAAGTTCGATAGCAATAGGCTTTAGAGTCCCCTTCTTGGTGTGGAAAAAGATGGCCCTGGAGGCATACATTTTCCTCCCAGGAATATCATTTATTTTGTTAATGAACGGAAGGAGAAGATCGTGATAATCAGTTATGAAGAGTCTCTTATTTTGAATGGCCTGCAAGGTGCCAACTAGTAGTCATTTTCGTCTGTACCATATACTTTCCGACTTTCTGTCTAGTAAGCTAAGCAGCAATCAAGTTTGTCTATGGTGGAATTCGATAAAAATTTCATGAACTCTGTTTATTCTTCTTTCTTGTTCTTTTGGTTTATTATTTAGGACAGTTCTGACACATGTTTTAAGACATAGCTTAACAATACAATAAGAAAAGAAAGAAGGCGTAGTTTTATGTGTAACAGAAATGGATGAGCAACGAAAGCACTATAATCATTTAATTTTTAGACTATCACTGAATGTTGCATCTTGAGCCTGCCATGAACCAATAGAGGCATAAATAGGTACCTCATCAACACTAATTCCATCAAGTTCCTCCTCCAGTAGTTCCCTTGTGATTGCAGATTCTTGGGGACCATATATCGATGGATCTAATTTGCTTGTGATTGGGAAGGTCTGTAGCAATGTAGCATAGCGTTCAGCACTAGTAACCTTCAGTTACACTATCAAGGTTCATGCAGAAAAAAAAAAAGAAGAAGCACTGAAAGAAGGAGACTGAAGAGTCGAAAGCTACCTTCAGAAGTTCAATGTTCACAGGGTTGACCCCTGCTAAAGCCTGTCGAGCAAACTCATTATCCCGCAACCATGAAAATCTATCCCCTGCAAAATAGATCACGAGGGTCTAAGACACAACTTCTAGAGTAATCCTCATGAACAATCTAATTTTCCAGTCAAAGAAATGCGGAAAGAAGATAGAGGTCACGTCGTACTCTTAATAACTGCAGGAACGTCAAACTTCAGTAACCTATCTTTTAATGCTCAACACTTCCTTTTTGATTAACTCTGTAAAAGGGTTTTTGGCTAAATCTTTCGTCTCATCATCTTTCAGAAGAAAACCATCAATATAGAGCCTGTCTATCTCAGAAAAGCAAGTGAATGGTATATCTGTGCTGGCCAAACTAGTTGCAATTTGGGGGACCAGATTGTGCAGAACAGCTTGCCGCCTTCCAGCAGAGAATGTTGCCTGCTTAATCTCCTCAAAGGCTTCATCTCGCGGAACATACACTGGATGAGGTTTCTCAATTCTACTCTCAAACTGCGGATCTGCTTGAATGTCAAGCACACAAAAAGAAGTAAATAACCAATGTTAACACAAAAGAGGAAGAAACTTTTGAAGCTTGATGCTGATTTTACCAGACTTCATAGGTGGCCTTCCTGTACGACAGCGTCTAGGATAAGGTCGTTCTGGACCAGCAAGAACTGGTCTAAACAGATCTTTATCAGGATTACCCAAGTCATTATAAGGAGCGTAATCATAAACCCTTTCATGTAGCTGCCTCTCCCCCTTCCCATTTCCCCGAAGACTGAGCAAGTCTTCCCTTCGTAGATCTTTGATCCCAGGTGGAGTTTGTGATGGTAAGTATGCCTACCAAAAAAGAAAAGAAGGAAGAAGATAAAAGGCTAAAGAACACTCCCTCAGATAAGCCATCACGAAACATAAGTGAAATGGACGCAAAAACAAAACTTTGATGTAACTCACATAGTTTCTGAAGATAATTCGGGTTTCAGGATCATCATTTCGGGATTGTATCCATGTATTTGCAGGGAAGAATACAGGTCCTGCCTCAAACCCGTTAACAACAATCTCTACCAAGAAGAATTCCTTACTGTGACAATTAGTAACGAGAACAGCTCCAGGAGGTCCAAAGTCAGAAGGAACTGTGAAGTTTGCTGAATATTCAGCAAGGTATGACTCTTCTGATGGAGTGGGCGACCACCCAGTCACATAAGCCTCTGCTAGCTTACCTGAATTAGTATCTGCATCCAAACATGTTGTTAGATTCACCTTTTATCATCAAGTATGATTAGCTAATTTGAACCAAAAATGGGTAGAAGATCAAAAAAAAAAAATCAAAGAAAAGTGTGCACAAGAAATTCAGAAAAGGAGCGACCCGCACTGATACCATGTTAAACTTACAACGGTGAGGTGCTATAAGCTTGTGAGGATCCAACCCAAAAGCAATTGGCAATGGCTGGAGGGCACTCACTTATTTATAAACACCTCAAGGCCTTTAAATACAACCAATGTGGGATAACTAGTCACCACTACAACACACGGACTTTCACAAAAACAAAGTTTCACGAATGAAAAGGAGCAAAAGTTGGGGACTGATTTCACTTAATCATCACAATCATAACACCAAAACAAATAATGCTGTGACCTATAACTTTTGTAACTTTCAAAAGTTGTAGCTTGGAAAGACCACAACCAGACCATCCATATCATTATACATTACTAATATTCAGTTCTGTAAGGCAAATTTGAAAAAGAGATGGTTACCGATGGAATAAAAATGTAACCATGAGTCCAAGACAATAAAGCAAGTAGCTAAAACAAGCTATAGGAGAAACATTGACTTACGTCTATCAATGAAAAAGAAAAAAGGATTCTTCTCTTTTTTCTTTAGATGTGAAAAAGGAAATAAGTGTAAAGTGACAATTGCTAGTTTGCAGTTTGCTACAGGCCTACAGAACAAAACCACATTCTAATAAAAAAGGAACTCTCTTCTATTTCTTCATTAGTTGAGCAAAGGAATGAACAATTCTCATCTATAAAAATCATCTTAATACAACATCTGAAAGGAAAGTCATCTCATGCTCATTAAACCAAAAGTCACAAAACATTATCCAATATTCATATGTCTGCTCATAAAGCAACTAGATAAGGCATGAGAGAAACTAAAAGGGTGAAGGAAAGAAACTGACCAGGATCAATCTGTTCACTGATAAGCTGCAGGCAAATCCCCTGACCAATACTATTAACAAAGGAGAACCACTGATCTTCAGCCTTGTCAACTAGCCTTGCTCTCATCTTTTTCCTAATTGTCACCACTGCACTCACTTGAATCCCACTGCTTGGAGAAGAAGAACCATCTACATCTTTGCCCTCCACAGCTGATGGCTGTGCACTGCTCTCAGCTGTCCTGTCACCACTGCTGATCACTGACTTCACCTTAAGCCTATACCTACTTGTCCTCACCTCGGGACACCTGAAACTGCCATTTCTTCCTGCAAGCCTTCGGTGAAGTAAAGTGTCAGGCAGGTTTGACTTGAGTGAGGCTGAAGTTAGCTGAGCTGACAGCATGGTTTTAGAAAGAGAATGGAATGATGTCTAATGGCTAGGAATAAGTACAGTCATTCTTTTGGAGCTTAGGAACTTATTGCTCATAAGACCATACATATGATAATGCTAGACTTGTAGCTATCAAACTCTTAAGAACTTCACCGAAGCAGCGAATTCCAACTCTTTGGCACGTTGGCTAAGTGATTAGAAGCCTGCATGTTTTGGTTGTGTGTGGGTTAGTGGCTACTTAGTGCATTCAGAGTTTAGAGGCAGTGATGGGCAGATATCAGAAAATGGCAACCATCGACTTTAGCCAATGACTTCGTCAAATAATAAAGAAAAAACATGCTCATCTTTTTCTCTTTTGTTTAAGTGAGATTGTGAGTTGTAAGTTGGATAGTGTCTCAGTAGGAGAAGATCATCATGTTGGCCATTAAGCCTTGAGACAAGCCAGCAAGCTCCTCTATGGTTCCAGTCAGTGATATAAACTATGTTAGTCAATGGATCTTATCAAACTTACTACAACAACAACAACTTAGCGTTATTCCCAAAACTAATTGGGGTCGGCTTACATGATCCTCAATTCCTCACAGTATAAAAACCAAAAAGATCACTTCTAACACAAATTTACAAGTACAAGAGATATCCAATATATTAAAAAAAATAAAACAATCTCCAACCAATGAACATCAGCATGAAAAACAATCTTCAGAAGAAAAAAAATTCAAAAATGCAGGAAATCACCTCAATCTTCTGTACATACTGGGTCATGAACCTGGAAGTATGGCCTTTATACTTATCAACAAACAACAACTTCCTAATCCCTTTAGTCCTAAGACTAAGTGACACACAAATCAAAGAAACAGCAGTAAGAAGGGCCTGAGAGACAAGATTATCATACTCAAAATCCTTGACTTGATACTCTTGACAATTACCACATTTCTTAAGCTCAAGTAGCATCACAGGAACTCCCAAACCCAATACCAAAAACACCACCCAAGACATTACAAATAGAGCTGGCCACGAGTCGACTTGAACCGACTTCGAGCTGACTAAGGATCAAGCTGACTTGAAATAAACTTGCTCATGCTAAACTCACTTTATACGATTCGAAGTGAGCCGACTTTGACCGAATTATTAACCGAATTTTGACTGACTTTGTCGTGGCCGACTTATCATGGCTAAGACGTGGCGAATTAGACCGAATTATCCGATTTAGACCGACTTTCAACGATTTTGGCATACTTTTACCGAATTAGACCGACCTTGATTGCTATAACCGACTTGACCGAACTACCACGCTCTATGTCATCTCGCTCTATTACGACAACGACATAGGGAGAAAGGAGTTGGGGGGTTCTAAATTTGGCTAAAGATTGAAACTTTGGCAAAATGAGGAAATGGGTATGTCTTAAATTTGTGGGATTTGTATAGACAAAATTGTTAGAAACCCCCTTTTATATATCGAATTATATCAGGGCACCCCTCCCTTATATCACAAAAAGTGTTTGAAGCAACCACCTTTACTCACTGAAATGACTGAAATGCCCTCGCGTGTGAGCTAAACAATGTTTGTGCGTGTGGCAAAAGAACTATTCCCACTCTCTCCATTTTTCCTTTAAAAATAATTACTTTATTTTTTCCATTTCTCCCACAATCAACCTTCATTGGCATATCATCATCCCATATTCCATCAACAAGATGTATAATATCAAGTGAGATTAATTGTTCAAACAAGAGGCCAGAGTATCACCTCCAAACAATACCATACCAAATTTTCGACCAAATCTTGAAAAATTAAACAAAGAAAAATGGCAAATCGGGATATTTGAAGTTTTTCTTCTTTGCATTTTTTTTCTTTTGGTTGTGCCGTATTGTCTAGCTATTGCTTGTTGCCTCTCATTTTCAAAAGTGTCATTTATGTGATAGATGAAACATAAGTAAACTTTGAGTCAAAGATGGTGAAGAAAAGACATGGTATAGGATGAACATAAGAGTGATAAAAAAATGAAGAACAAAATGAGGGAGAAACTAGCTTTCAATGAAAAATAAAAAAGGTAAATTGTTAATTGGTGAAAATCGACAATGAGAGAGGCAAGTGGAGGGACGCGCATGAAGTTAGGCCAACGTGTGAGGGTGTTTTGGTCTTTTCATAGAATTAAGGTGGTTCATCAAAACACTTTTTATGATATAAGGGGGTTTCTTACAAAAAAGTTTATAAAAGGGGTGCCCTGATATAAGTTGATATATAAAAGAGGGTTTTTAACAATTTTGTCATTTGTATAACTTGAAACCCAAAATAAAAAAGAAAGAACAACAGATTTTTTTCTGTTGCTTGATGTTTGCTGACTGTATGGATTTTCTTGTAGAATGGTGTAAGAATATTATTAAAATATTTTCTGTTTGGAAAGTATATGATATAATTAATACTATGATGTATTAGTACACTTATTCTTTTCTTGGGGGCAAATATAAATATATTTGTAAAAATGATCAAAATTTTGAAAGTTGAAGGTGAGATTAGTTGTGGCCTTGTGGGGGTTGATGGTTTGGTACTTTGGGTGTGATATTTTATTTTATTTTTGTTGTTCGTCTAGTTCTTTGGAGCATCCGCATTCGACCCGAGTCGCATAGTTGATTGTGGTGGATAAGTCTTGATATTGATATTAAAGGTATATGGATACGTTGAGACTCTAACTCAACAACTTACCTAGTGATATTTTTATATCTATAGAAGGTATAGTTAGTAGTAAGCTTTTTTTTTTATATATAAAAAAGGGTTTAACTATGTTTCAAGTTGTCACCACTCACCATCTCCCATATATAATGGTTAATAAGTTCATTGCTCCCCACTGATAAGCTTTCATACGATTAATTGATATGTACGTCGAGAAGATAAGTCAGGTAA
>ONZK01002462.1:34884-48016 GCA_900322385.1 Pharnaceum exiguum | reverse complement strand
CCCCCCCCCCCCCCCCCTTTACTTTTTAATCTTTATTGGGGAATAAGACAACACAGTTTTTTTACTTCACTGTTTGTTTGATAGGTGACATTTTTTAATCTACTTCAGTGCTATCGGATTTAAGAATAACACCTTGTTTTTTTTATAGTTTGTCTATGCATTGTTCCTTCTACTATGATGATTTTTCAAAAATGTTCGACATAGGTAGGGTAAGGAGAGCCTAGAGCAAAGTCTTTATGACACATTTGATATCCCTGGAATAAAGAATCCATTATTTAAAAATTCACAGGTTGTCAAATGTTTTGAGACTAAGGCTATGTTGTTGTGGTAGGTTGTTTAGATAGGGTACTTGCTGAGAAAGTGAGAATAGAACTATTTATGATCATTTTATGTTTTGACTTTTCTAATACTGTTTCTTTAGGTATGTCATTGATACGGGTTATGTTAAGCAACGGCAGTACAACCCTTCAACTGGAATGTATTCTTTGGATGTTGTGCAAATTAGCAGGTAGAAGACTCTGTCCCCTCATGCCTTCTGACTTAAATTTAAACTGGGGTTTGTTGTCAGACATATGGCAGATAGTTAGATTGTTTCTGATTAATGCATTTGCCTGAAGTCTTCTGGTTATTCCTTTGACTTCCATTTGACCTTTTTACACTATGTTGCGTTTTCCATTATAAAAAGAAAAACACTTGAGCTGTTTTTTTATTCAAGTGCAGACATGCTTACCCTCCATTATGTAACTCTTAATCTAGTTCAGACTATCATGTCGAAGACAGCAATTACTCTTTAGTATTATAATGTGTTATGTTTTGTAACAGAGTACAAGCTAACCAGCGAGCAGGACGTGCTGGGAGAACTCGTCCTGGGAAATGTTACCGTTTATACACATCTGAGGTCTACCAGGATAAATTCATGGAAGCAACAATTCCAGAGATACAGCGAACCTCGCTTGCTGGCAGTGTTCTCTATCTAAAGTCATTGAACCTTCCTGATATAGACATTCTCAAATTTGATTTCCTTGATGCTCCCTCTTGTAAGTAGTATCTCTGCCTGCGGATCTTTCAATTGAGCAATACACATTATTTTTTGTTTTTGTTTGTCACACTGACTAATTCAGTCTCAAATACGTAACTACAAATTTCACTTCGAAAGCAACATGACAAATGAAGAGATCACATATTTTGAGAAGGATTGCAGTTGGCTTGTACTCTAGTGGTCTTCACTCTTTGACTGACCAAGGGTAGTTTAATGTTGTACATCAAATTATGAGGCCCTCAGAGGGTTGCAGTTGTTGTTGAGACATTTGATTTTGAAAGTTTACATGTACTGTTGTGGCATTTATTTGTTTCAAACTTCCCTTATTTAGTTTACTGACTTGTATCTGATTTTTCCCTTTCCTTTTTTCTTCACTGCAGACGAGTCTTTGGCAGACGCTTTAAGGCAGCTTTATCTCATTGATGCGATTGATGAGAATGGATTGATAACAAGCATTGGTCGAACTATGGCTGGTACTAATGTTTTGTCTTATGGACTTCTGACATTCAGATGTCTACTTGTGTGTCAAGCTCAATCCCGTTACCTTTAATAGTTGCTTGAGATCACTAACATATGTATTTTGCAGAGCTTCCCCTGGAGCCATCCTTGTCGAGGACCTTGATTGAGGCTAATGAAAATGGAAGCCTGTCACAGGCATTGACTGTAGTAGGGATGTTATCTGCAGAGACTTCATTGCTTCCAAGTTACAGGTTGGTAAAATTTTGTTTTGAATACTACAAGTCTACAACAGTCCAACTCAACAACTTTTCTCAGCATTTTGTGTGCCTGTGCATGAACATCCCTGTGCAGCCCTCTATCAAAAAAGACGTTATTTGCTTTCCTCAGCCATTTTTTTAGTCACCTGCTGTTTAAGATATAATTCCACATTGACTAGTTATATGTAGCAGTAGTCCTGTCGGTTGATCATCTCTTATTATAGCTCTGCAAACTTAATATACTTTGGTCCATGTTAGCCAACCCCGATCAGTTGTGAGATTAAGGCAATGTTGTTGTTGCTGTTGTACACTTATTATAAACTAGTTTCTGCATGTGCATGTTTCAATCATTTCTTCTGGCCTATAGGAAAAGGTAATATACAATTGAATCCAAATTGTGAAGAAAAAAAATGCGATTAAATTTAAAAGATAAAGAATTAGTAGCATTGACATATCACTATTTACATTTCTTTTTCACTTTGAGTTCTTTGTATTACATTACAAAGTCAGGTTGATGCATTGGTTGAAACATTGCCGCTCATTTGATGCAAATTTCTTAGTCTGCTACAGATACATACGATCATGATGGTCACTTAATCTTCGTCTGTTTCTCAGGAAAAATAAAAAGAAAAAAAAAGATTCTTGGTCATACTCCAATAGAGAAAAAAATACTTCGTTGTAGCTATTTAAAGAGAAATCATGGCAAAACCAGAACAATCCAAGGGAAAGAGTTTTTTTTTTTTTTGAAATAGATAACATGTGTATCTAGGCTTTGCCTAACTAATCCTAAGGGCCCTGAAGTGAACAGCAGGGAAAACCTCCAGTGATACCTGAGGAGACGACCTTGGGATGTCTAGGAAAATTCTGATAAGTCTTACCGACTGAGCAACCCACCTTTTAATGCCAAATTAGAGAGGTGGTGAAAGACCTTGTAAAAAGAAAAACTCCCAAGGGAAAAAATGATGGCAAATAATCACCAATGAGACAAAGACATGTGTAAATGCCAAATTACAACGACGGTGAGATCTTGTAGAGCAAGGGTGTCACACTCGAGAGTAAGGGTTACTAAATGTAATGCAAGTTCACCCATTGATGACACGCCATTGCTATGAGTGACAAGGATATTTCCCTTAGTGATCGACGTGGTTTTGGATGTTGACCATAGGGCAAAGGCGGGTTGGTTGAAATAGAAAAGCGCCATGGGTGTATTATGTGATAAGTACATGCCCCTGTGAATAGAAGTTTTGAAAGCTTAACTATTGGACTAACTTTTTTTGTAGATGTGAAAGGGTGCCATGCAGGCCATATTTGGAAGATGAGTGTGGCTGCGATGCGTCATGTATATAATGGATGACATCGGATACAAAAAGAAATAATGCGAGAAATGAGAAGATTAGAGAAAACGTTGGGGTAGCTGTTATTGATTGTAAGATGAGGAAACGTTTGACTACTCTGTTATGGCACGTGAAGAGTGCCCTTTTGATACCCTTTTGTGAAAGATCAATAGTTGGACGAGAGAAGTAGCAAAAGGGAGGTCTCGTATACTTGAATGAGGGTGGTCTAATTGGATATGACACTTGCTTAGATGAGAGCATGCTTGGAGATAGAAGGAGATGAGAGAAAGGATCCAAGTAATGGGTATGTTATTGAGGGTTATGGTAGCTAGGGCATACATGTGTGGGTGTGCGCGTGCGTGTTTATGTGGGTGTGTTTATGGTGTGGTTGTGTGTGCAGGCATGTATGTGTGAGTGTTTGTTTGGATGTGTGCATGTATGCGTGTCTGTGTTTGTTTATGTGTGTCTGTGGTTTGTGGTGTGTGTTTGCATGTGCATGTATGTATGTATTTGTTTCGTGCATGCTAATTTATCTGTTTGTGTGGTGTCTGTGTGTGTTTATGTGGGTCAGTTTTCCTTTTGACCATCCCGTTTTGGTGTTTACTGCTGGATTTGTATCAGTTAGGGGATTAAGGCTATGTTTTTGTAGTGGGAAGAAAGGTCATGCCATGGGCCAGTATGCAATGGGCAATTAAGACAGACAGTAGAATATCTACGGAGAATGTGAAAACTGAAAATGAAGGGGGCAGGGAGGGAGGGTTGGGGTCATGCAAAACAGCCACTTTTTGTTAATGGTTTGTGTTCTTTATAGGAATCACTTGGGTAAAAGGAAGCTACTGGGCAGTCTAAAAGTTATCAGCTAAAACACCCTTTAATTATATTACATGGATGCATATGTGTTTCTTTTAGTACAGCATTGGCTACCTGTTCCAGCAGGGCTCCTATAGGTACTCCACATTTGATTTGAGCCAAGCTCAATCGTTGATCAAAATATGTATGACAAACTGATATTTTTGAAATAACAATCATTTGGGGGCACCCAGCCGTTTCCCTTCTTAATACAGTAGGTTCTAGTTGGGATAAAGTAACTGTCAGACAACTTTTCATAAAATCTTCCTTGCGAGTTGTAGGGCTTTCCTACTGGTATAGGGCGCCTATGTGTTACTCACATTTACTTTGATATACCTTCCTGCAGCAAGGGCTCTGAAAAGAAAAGGAAGCAGCCACCTGTAGAGCTGCCTACTGGAGCTGGCTTCGGCGATCACATCCAGTTGCTGCAGATATATGAGTTGTGGGATGAAACTAATTATGATCCTGAGTGGTGTAAAGAGCGTGGACTGCAGGTATCAGTTCCTTTCAAAGCTCATAGGCATTCTGCACACCCTATGTACCTTGTTTGGAGACATTGGATCCATCTGTACTTGATTTTTATGTTTGATATGTCATTGTAACTTCTGGAAACAGTCTCCCGATTTATCGGGGTAAGGCTGCGTACATCAGACTCCCTCAGTACCCCATCTGGGATGGGATTAACTGAGTTTGTTGTTGTTGTTGTTGATATGTCATTGTAACATTGTTAGTACTTTTTTGAGAGTGACTCTGGCATATGGTTGTCCTTTCTGTCATGGTAAAAGAGACTACTATTGGGTTTTGGTGTAAGGTTGCCCTCTCTGTCGTGTATGGGAACTGTTTTGTGTCTAAAACTTGTGAATGCACATTCCTGCTTCAGTAGATATGCAGTAAACATGTTCCTTGCCCTTGGTAACTGCTGAGGTCTTCTGCATATGTGATCTGTGACATAAAGGAGATGAATGTTAACATGATAGTCATTTTTCTTTTTTGTTGTTTAACAAAAATGATATATTCGGTATTTGGTGGTGCCAGATGCGAGGAATGGCATTTGTTAAGGATGTCAGGAAACAATTATGTCAAATAATGCAGAAGATGTCCAGAGGTTAGTTTTATGTTTAATCCATATTCTGTCAAAATTGTTTGTTGATCATCTCTTGAATCGTTGGTATTTTTGCATCTGAAGTTAAATGTGCGGTTGCCATTATTTCTATTTGTTGCATCTGACAACCTCTGAGCAGAGTAATTATCTCTTCATTGTTTCTCAGCTTCCCCCCGCTTTTCCATCAACTTTCTAAGCTGGTTGCAATCATGCAGGTTCATTGGAAGTAGGAAGTCACAGCCGGAGAGAAAGCAGTCACAGAAACTTAAGGAAGGCATTGTGTGTCGGTTATGCCAACCAGATAGCTGAAAGGAATCTTCGCCATAATGGCTATAAAACCATTGGATTGAAGTCTCAACTTGTTCAGGTATTAACTTTTGAATTTCATTTGTGGAAAACATTCTCTCCTATTTGCCTTAGTGGAGTTCAAAACAAATTTAACGTTTCTAATGCTCTGGCATAGGTACATCCATCTTCTGTGCTGCAAGCAGATGAGGATGGAATGCTTCCAAATTATGTTCTGTACCACGAGTTGATTACAACCTCTCGACCTTTCATGCGTAATGTTTGTGCTATAGAGATGCGCTGGGTCCTGCCCATTATGAAGAAACTGGAGAATCTTAATGTTTACAAACTCAGGTAATTTTATCTCTCTTATATGTTATGATTCTGGACTCCGGTTAATATTGTTAGTGCTCAAGACATGCTTTTGTTCCTTCCAAAGTTTTGCCTCTAATTAATTTTCAATGTGAATGGCTCAGTGGTAGTGTTGATCCGCCTCAAGATGAGGCTGTTGGAAAGAGTGATAGTGTGCAGTTGAGGAAGGAAGTGAAAGATGTCAGTACACCTGCTGATGTTGATGCAAAGATCCAGGCAGCTCGTGAACGTTTTCTTGCTCGTAAAGCAAAGAAGTAGTTTAGGCGAGTGATCACTTGATATGCTGATAAAAGCTAGTACCTGATTAGCAAACTGGACCAAGAAGCTTGGTGTTGCCTCCCACGGTTATGCTACAATGCTACATCTTAGACCGAAACAGAGTTAACAGGATGCACTTATGGAGAACGTAAATCCCGTGGGCATATGGCTGGCATCAGGGCAAAATTTGGCCTCGGTCCCTCACCCCTTATATTAATGAGTTGGGAGTGTTGGACATACGTACAGACGTGAAGCTAACTGAAGTGCAGAGTTCATTGTAGCACAGTAACCATTGTACTAAATATCTGTTTCAAAAGATACGGGAAAATACGAGTGATGTTTCCTGAGCTGCAAATGTAGCTTACCAATCTTACTGGCATGACTACTGTTAATATTTTGTAAATGTTAACCGAGGCATTGTTCATTGCAGTCCAATGTATTATATAAGATTAGTCACAGTAATAGTAGTATATATTACTGAGCATGGTCGCCTTTATATTAGATTAATGAAATCAATGCAGGCTCTGGGAAGTTGGGAATACGGAATATTACATTTCATTACACTCCTGGGAAGTTACTTGCTGATTACACGTTACGCTACCAACTATTAAGCACACTGCAGAAGCTAAAAGATCGGATCTTAGTACACAACACTCATGTAACTCGCTTAAAACCTACACAAGTTATTAACTACCGTCAGTAAATCAGCATCTTTAGCAAGCTAATTAACTGAAAACAAACAAATAATACATCACCAATCACCATACGTACGTAGGACTATTATACATGTAAATTAATGATCAAGTTCCCTGTTAAACACATCTCGGAGTGATTTCTTGCCGAAAATGGCCTCTCTTGTGACCAGCTTTATTCCTCTGACCCACAACTTGGCCACCTCCGCTCCGCCTTCACAAACAAAATGCACCTCTTTGTTTTTAGTAGTCACCACATGGAACAACCCTGGCTCGTAGAATCTCCTTGGTCTGTCTTGGCGGAACAGCCAGCTTGGACCTACTTCAGCCTCAGTACAAATAACATTTCTCTTTCGGGCACGACCCCAACGCAAGACCCCAGTTGAGCCTAGCATTTTCAGTTTTCTCC
Organism: Pharnaceum exiguum; assembly: GCA_900322385.1. Classification (NCBI taxonomy): domain Eukaryota; kingdom Viridiplantae; phylum Streptophyta; class Magnoliopsida; order Caryophyllales; family Molluginaceae; genus Pharnaceum; species Pharnaceum exiguum. Next base: position 40,960 of record ONZK01002462.1, on the reverse strand, counting down.
GGTGAGGTCGTCCTTTGCCTCTTTTTGTGTGTTTCCTCACTCGATGACCACACAACACAAGTTGTCGAGCTAGCTCATCAAGTATCACGCTCTCAGCCTCGTTCCCATAACCATTCTGTCTTGCCAGTGAAAGAGCTGTTTCATGTCTCTCATTCTCGACATCACATTTTGCACCACGAGAGATTAGAAATCTACACAAATTTCCATAACCTTCCTTTGCTGCTAGCATGAGTGGGGTGTACCCATCAGCATCAGTGGTGTTAACATCATATCCCATATTTATTAGGCGACGAACAGAAGCCAAGTCTCCTTTCCTTGCTGCACAATGGAGAGCATAAGAGGCTGTGGCCTTGGGAACATGATTTTTGTTTTCCAGGGCACAATCCAGCATGATCCCTTCAAAAGCTTCTCGGTTTTTGTTTGCTTCTGACAGAGTCAGTGCGGTCTCTCCAAACTTGTTGTGTAATGATAGGTCAGCGCCAGATTGGACAAGTAACCGGAAGGCCTCTTTTTGACAATTTGATGCAGCAACCATGGCAGCTGTGTAACCCTCCTCATCTTGCCCATCAAGAGCAACGCCAGGCTGCTTTAGAAGGATTTTCAAGGCCTGGATGTCATTTGCTCTGACCACGAACAAGACAGGAGAAAATACAGAGGGATCGCTAGATTTAACAACATTCCCGGCATTAATCACATCTAGCACTACTTCCTGGAAGCCTAATGTCCACTTTGTAGACCCTGCTATCGAGCTTGCAGACTGTCCCTCAGCATTTACCAGCCCAAAGTCTGCACCTGCAGAGGCTAAGACTTTTAGGCACTCCTTGTGCTTAAACCGAGTAGATATCATCAAGGCAGTCTCTCTGTCTCCTTCACTCGTCTTGGCATCCAACTTGCATCCAGCAGTTATCAGACATTGAAGAATTTCCACTGCTCCAAGCCTAGCAGCCATATGTATAGGGCGAATCTCATTGTTCTGACTAGTTTTTATAGGAGATTCTACATCCGCACTACAACTCAACAGCACCCGCAGAGCTGCTGGATTGTTGCACAGGATAGCATGGTGAAGAAGGGTCCTTCCAAGGTGAGGTGTTTTAGGAGAGTGATGCTTAAGGACAAGACGCAAGATAGTACCACTTTCTTCAAAGTATTCCACAGCACACCAAGCAATATTGTAGGGTTCGGCCAGGCCAGCACCCACTCTGCACTCCTCTCCTGTGGCTGAGTCCCATGACCAAGCTCCCAACCTCACTTTGATGTCTGTCTGGACGCGCTCCTGCAGTCGGTTTAAAAGGGAGAGTTCCAGTTTATATTTTTGATGGCTAACATGGAAAAGGAGAGGGGAAATAAAAATATATATCATTACGACACACTCACCTTTAGTAGTAGCTCGACAACAGAGATCTGTCTGCTGACAATGGCTGCAACAATTGCATTACAGTCAACATTCAACTGCAGATGAGGCTTGGATGACAGAAGCAACATTCGATCCATTGCATTAATGTCCACCCCGCACTGCAATTACAGAAAAGTCGATATAAGGGAGTAAATCATAAGATGCGTCGTGTGCATTCTCCAATATCAAGTTCAAGCATGGAATGTACAGCAAACAAACGTGGAGGCCATGCCAATTTGTGAAGTGCTAATTGGACAACATATGCTGGGGAGCAATTACAGCTAATGCTACACCCAAGACCGAAACTAAGAGTTTTTACTACTTTATATACGGGGCAGAAAAACATCGGAAGGATAGAATCTGTCATATTCCAGAGGTCAAATGTCATACCCAGTTAGAAATATATAGACAATCTATCAGTATTACTGTATGAGACGCAACTTCATGAGTTTGGAGAGCTGGTTTAACAGCTATTTTTGACCACCTCAAATCTTACATATAGGCATAAAAAAAGTAGTTTAGGTCGGCTGAAAGTCTGCAGAAAACAGCCTACCTTGATCAGCACATCAATGACATCAAGAAAGCCCCTGGTGCAAGCAGTGACTAGAGCATGAACAGCAATTTGTGGGCTGATCATGTTGGACCCCATGAGAACCTCTGCATGCCTTGCTCTTCCTACATAGCTTGCCTCCACCAATGCCTCTTCACATGCCTCTGGGCAAACCTTAGCTTTCAGTAGAACTTCCAGAACTTCAAGATGGCCTTCTCTCACTGCAGCGGTCGTAGCAAAGCCCCGGAACAGTCTCTTGTTCACATCTGCCCCAAAGCCCTGTCATTGTTTCACAAGTACTAACATCATTTACAGGAAATTGACAACACAATTATCAGAGTTTAGTTGAGTCAGTTGAGATTTATCAATTCAATCATGAATTTAAGCAAAACCAATTCTTTTACAAGTGAAATTTATCATAACACAATCATGACTTCAAGCAAAACCAATTCTTTACAATTTATCATAACACACATTCATAATCCTTTATAATGGTGACTGAATATAATTGCAACACAAAAGTATGATGATCTTCTTTTATGTGGAAAAGGCTCGCAACCTTAGAGGTCATAAGACAATCGCCAATTTTTTTGGTAAATCAAACTATTAAAATGACCATATCCTCTCCAGTCTCCACCCCTTCTTCCTCATGCGCACGCATACGCATGGGGGCCACAAACACACTCAGAGTGACATTCGTAAAGATGGCCAACTGCTCTCATCCTTAGCCAGAAGCCATCATTGAGTCACAATAAAGTTCATTTGTGCTTCAAGTTGAAGGATCTTATCAACTTTTACATATTCATATCTACTTTAAAGTAGCTTCTGTTCGAAGTAGCTGTTTGTGTACAAGTGAGGCTCATATCAAAGTTTCTTCCCACTTGAAGATTGTGATACAAAAGGACTAATATTTGAAACAGATAAGATGTGAATCATTCCAAGAACAATAGAACCCCTCACCTCTCAAAAACAGGGTGAATAAAAAACACTAGAAAGACAATGTTTCCAAAACCCCTGTCACTCTCATAGTCTCATTATCACTCTTGGCAGTGTCTCCTAGTTCAGCACTATACAAAACCAAGATCTGGATTCATTTCTCCTGATCTGATCTCTCAGCTAAAAATCTAATCTATCCATTTCAATATAAAACAAGATGCACACAATGAGATCTCAAGTAGGGGAATCACAATAAACAACATAATTACAAATTTTTTTCTTTTAATGAAAATGACAGCAATATTTTCTGTTTTGACCAATTGTGAAGCATGTAACAACAAATAACATGAACAACTAATCTATATAATTCTCATCTATAAAGATTATCTCTTTTTCTCTTTCACTTTAAAAGTTGCACAATTTTACACTTCACTGTACATTTGCACAAAATTACATCAATTAACACAAAGAATCAGACAAGAAACCAAATGTGATCACATTAAACTACCAGTCAGAGCCGATTTGACTAAGCAGTGGAGTAAAGTAAAAGAATTTGATAGAAAGGAGTTTGCTTTACAAATGTACACACACATTATCCACTCTAGAAGAATCAAACCGAAAAAAGTTCCAATCTTTATAACTTCAATAGTCATTTCCACAAGGAAAAATTCACTGCATACCAAAAAAGTCATCACACAAAACACTTCACAAGCCAATAAAAGATGATAAAGAAGAAAAAAGTGACTAAATTTCCTCTCTTTTAGAACCAACTTTTCTTAAACACTTTAGTCACACCAAAAACTCAAATCACACCTAAGAGCAAACCCCACCTAAACAAAAGAGAGGAGATAACAGCTAACACAAACACACACAAGTACACAACCATTTCAAAAATGTACAAAAGGACAATAATTATCCATTTTCCTTACATTTCATCAGCAGAATATATGCAAAATCAAGATTCTTATATACTTAAAGAAAGCATAATGTATTTCATTTTCAAAAACAAACAAAACCCAACTAAAAAATCCCTGCTTTATTACATCAAGATCACAAATTGAAATTATCCAAATTAAAAAACTCCCTAACCTAAACCTAACCTAAAAAAAATGTAGTAACAAACAATAATAATATACATAAATAAATAACAGCAAATAGAAATTACCTATTAAAAAAATCTCAAACCAAAACCCAACCAAAAAAAATTAATTAAAATTTAGCAAACAATTACTAAAATTCATAAATAAATAAAAACATTTTGTAAATTCACCTCTAATTTCACACCCTTTATTCTCCAAAACAAACAAACAAACAAAAACCCCTATAAATCTCAAATTCCCTTTCTTCCTTCCTTGCGCATCTAGATCACACACTCTAAATTACCCCACAAATTCCCCTAACCAAAACCTAACAAAAAAGAATAAAGTCTAATATTTAAAAACAAACTTAACACATCTACAACAAATCAATTAAAAACAAAAGAAAACAAAACAAAAACACATTTAACCCACAAAATAAAATCCCTTTTCACCCTCACCATACTAACACAATAATTAAATCAAGCCAAAACAAAAACAAAAAAAAACTTAACATCTATCTAACAAATTAATTCAAAACAAAACAAAAACACATTAACCCACAAAATAAAATCCCATTTCACTCCCACCACCACACTTACATAATATAATTACATCAACCCAAAACAAAAAGAAAACTTAAAAAAAAAACAAATTATAAAAAAGACAAAACTCACCAGCAACTTAGTAACAAGAACAATGTTACCAGCACACGAAGCCAAGAAAAGGGCAGTAACATCAGTCTTAAACTCTTCAAACTCAACGTTCACACCATGAGCCTTTTCACCATTCGTCAAAATCTCAGTCTTCCTAGACCTTAGATTAACAGCACCCACAAAGTCGACGTCCACTTCCGGATCTGATAAGAGAGAGAGTGCAGTCTTCTCGTCGCCTACATGGCATGCATCTATCAACTTCTGACAACACGTACCCTCTTCGCTCATGCTTGTCCTTGTTGGGTACACTTGGTTTCCGGATATAAACTTTCCGGCTGTTGGGTTGTATATTTTGAGTGACATTTACGGTTGTGCCCTTTGGTTTGGGTGTTTTTAGTGTAGGAAGTGCATGGGCTTTTTGGTCTTATGACGTACGTACACGTAGGTGTGTACTCACTTGACTTTTTTGCTGTATGTCTGAGAGTGAGGAGAGAGAGTGGAGTGGAGACTGCAAAGTAGAACTAACTGTGCAGTAGAAGTGGAGCTTTGTCTGTGTAATGAGTGAGATGATGAGTTGTATGGTTTGGTATACTTTAACGCTTTTTTGTTTTTGTTTTTGTTAATTTAAAAATGAGAAATTTAGCCGTTACGATGTGAGAAGACTGAATTGTTTATTGCAGGAAGGGAAGGAAGACTGGAAGGGTGATTGATGTGGATATTTTTGTGAGTTGAGAGATGTGGGAAAGGAGAGGAAAGTTAATGAGGATTTTTTGGATTTGGATATGGGATTATTATTATGGGAATTGGGGAGGGGATTGGGTCATAAAGGAGAGCAATTAATGTGAGGAAGAATGTAGTATGAGTGAATGAAAATATAAAATTTAAATTCTATTTGTTTCAATTCATACAACACAAAAAATTGTGTTAAACCGTTTTATAGAGGTTTTTAATAATAAAAAATGTTGATTAATAACACCTCGCTCCGCTAAGCGGTGGGAGGCTATTCAAATTTTTTTGTTCACAAGAGCTGACACTCGAATCTTCAACCACTTGTTTAAGGGACGAAGTGTTGAATCACTAAGTTATGAGGAAAAATTCAAACTTAAAACATATCCTACCTACTGCCGGAAGCTAGATAGAAAAAAATGTGCAGATATTTATAGACAATGTTAATTTCTTGTGTATCTGACAAATATAATTTGAACGTTGTGCTTAATCATTTTGGCTTCATTACTTAAATTATTTCAAATTGGAATCATGATTACTATTCATTAATAAACTTCATTTGATTTGATGCATTCTTCATTTCTACTGACTTATGGATCTCTACTCATCTACATTTCTCTCCATAAAAAAAATCTCATCTTACATTTTTCTAGTGGTACAAGTGGTAACCATTGGTAGTGAACCGGTAAAAAAACCATCTTTCTTTCGTTCCCTTGATCAAGATATTATAGATGAGTCC
>ONZK01002462.1:0-23578 GCA_900322385.1 Pharnaceum exiguum | reverse complement strand
AAAAAAATAAAAAATTAGTCTACCCCAAATGCATGTAATCTAATAATTTTGATTATAAAACATAGATTATGTGTATTTAAGTTAATATATTTTCAATTATTTTCCACTCACTTATTTATAATTCTATAGTTTTCTTTGTTTGTTCTCAAAACAAAAAAAAATTCTGGTTCAGAATATTCATGTTAGTTAACCAAAGTACCACTTTATTCTAGATCCGCTAATATAATGTGATTATAAATAATTTTTAGATGTTATCATATAATATAATAATTAATATTATGTCATTTTAATTAGGATTAATTTGTATAAAATTTGAGGCCGATCGGAGTTTGAATAGTCGATGAAAATTATATTATACATCATTTTCTGTCACCTTTGAAGAGCTTGTGTCTTCCCCTTACTAATTTTACTTCGGTGGCTCTAAGGATATGTAATCTCTCTCTTATTTGCCTTACAAAATCCTCCTAGTCTAGGCTACACTAGGTGTATAGGTACACCTGCCTAGGTGGCACTACTTTTTTATTAAAAGTAAAAAGGAAAAAAAATGAGTGGCTAAAAGTCAGGCGGTAGTTCGGAGACATTAGTTATATAAAAGATTTCACTAGTCATATATCTACTAGTCATTAGTCATATAAAAATACGCACTAGTCATTAGTCGTATAAAAAGACCTACTAATCATCCATGTTAATTTTTTTAAAAAATGCTGACGTGGCACCCTGTGTACCTATACACCGGGTGTACGGAAGACTTGCTGTACAAAATCAGATAAGAGTATGCTCATATAAACACACTTGACTTTACCAAAAAGCCCTTCATTAACGACATGAAGTAGGGGCATAGTGAACCTTCTAACCCATGACACAATGGACAATGATACATATACACTACGTGTGAGTGTAAATAACACACCATTAATCGATTTTTGACATTTCGCGTTAACGAAATCTTTGTTGAGGGTTCTATTGGTGGGGAAATAATAGGTTGGACGGCAAAGTACTAAACCACATGATAAACATAATTAGTTCATTAAATAAATTTACTCTTCCACACAACACTTGCAAGATAGAGTCAACAGTACAGAGATTATTATCTAATGAGTTGTCACTACTGCTGCAACATGAGTACATCATCTCAGCTTGTCATCAAATTGGGCATTCGATTGCAATTTTCACAACATTGATTGTCTAAAGTGAGAACTTTTGCAGTAAATGCCACAGAACTAAAGAAAGAGTTCCTCGACTTATTATGAACAAAAATTCAAGCAAGAAATTCAATCAAACAATACGATCGAAACTACATTATTAGTAGCACTCGGAGCCTTATTTGTCTATTCTTTTTACAACTTCATACTGATTGATACATACGTTTCAGTCCACTACAACCAATGTTTCGTACTCCTTGCCAGAAATGGCAGCCTCCATAGTCGTCACAGGGTCCAATACACCACCTTCTTCCAGGAACAATTTAACAATATTCTTCGAGAAGCCGCTCACCAAGGCCACTCCTTCCTGGTGGCTAGGGACCGGTGTAGCACTCGAGTTCCTCAAGTTCCAAAACACGATTTCTGGTACTCTTGAGAACCCTTTCTCGTTAAACTTCCTCACGATTGCCTGATAGTCAGTCTCCCACTTGTTAGTTGAGGCTTGATCAAACTCCATGTCACTAAACACAAATAGCCGCTTTATCATCTGCTCTTCGGTCAGCTTACCCTCCACGGCCACCTCGAGGATTAAATCAAACACCTGTTGTAATATGTAGGAAATAATAAGTGAAAACTGATCATGTATAGCTAAAAAAAAAGGTATATGTTTCTAATTTATGCACTACACCGTACCCGACAATGCAATGCCTACATTGCAGGGCATAGGAGAAGAGTGTACTAATATATATTAACAGACTGAAGGCAGAAGAAGAAGTTCAACAGTACCTTTTGAAAATCAGTGTTCATCTCCCAATCCATCCTCTCAATGAAGTTTATTTTAGAGTGGAGATCATCTCCTTTGATGACCTGAAGTTGCGGTCTGCTGCTGAATGTAATTAGCTTGCCTTTCCAAGGCTCCTCGCTAAGCTCGGAGACCAACAATCCAAGAGCAACACTAACGTCTAAGGGTGTCCCATGCATGCTTCCGGACACATCACATATCGCAAGACAGTTCTTAAGCTTCCCGATTTTGGCAAGATCCTCGATGATCGTCTTCCATTGTAGCTCCGCCACTTCATTTTTCTTATGCTTCACCGAATCAACGATTTGATGCGGGAGTAGAGCCCCTGCTGCTATCTTTTTCTTCCCTTTCTTGACACTGTCGAGGTATGCTTGGAAACGCTCCCCATCACGCTTCGTGAAAGTCTCGGTGTAATTCTTCATAGCAACTGAGGCCACCCTTGTATACACGATTGAGGCCCATTCTCTGGCACTCATGAACACTTCTGGTAGCTTAAGAGCCCTGCGCAAAGGAGTAAGCGCCTCTTTACGTAGGCGGTCCCGTACTCTATAAGCATAATGAGCCTCCTTGATTCCTTCATACTCCGGGTGTTCTTCCTTAGGAAATAGTCTCTTGGCTATGCTTTCACATATAAGAGTCGAGTAGTCAAATGATGAGTACAATGAAGGGCACCATTTGGAAGCCAGGCTGAAATTCCACAAGTTTCCAGATTTAAGCTTCTCTAAATCAGAGGCAATGTGCTCTGCAAAGAGTTGTGAGATGCAATCATGCAAGAACTGGTAGTTAGGATCCTGGTTGTACTTTTCAAGACCTTTTGTAGCAGAAATGATTCTCTTTTCCTCCCGTGTCTTTTGTTTGACTCCTTCCTTCTCCAAGTCCTTCGCTTTCTCCAACCATCCGTAAGTATAATATCTGCTGTAACGACTGTAATAACGACTCCAACTTGCCAGGTCCTTGTGTACTTTGCGGACATCTGCACCCTCAACAAGCCGATACAATATCTCCAACAGGTCTTTAAAATACCCGAATTCAGCAACCGCAGCGACATTTGCAGCTAAGGTCTTAGGATGATTCTCATGGAGCCACAATGCTGATGCATAAAAGCCTTCTTTATCAGACTTGCCAGACCCTCGAATACCTCTTAGGTTGAACACAAGCTTAAGGGCGGTGGATGGGTCTTGTTCCCACGCCAACTTTAATCTGCTGGTCACCTCATGAGCCGGTGTGTCGGGAACTACATGAAAGAAAAAGTCGAGGCATGGGTTTCCAGAAGACAAATATGTGCGAGACCGGTTTTCTGTCCAGCCCAAGTACCTCATGTTCCATTCCTCTGCCATCTTGTTGTAATGGGAGACCATTGCATCCATAAAAGGATCACTAGTATCACTTTTTGTTGTTGTTGTTGGCGTTGTTTCCAGGCCAGTAGAGTGATCACCCTGTTGCTTTGTATCTGTGGTTGCTGCAGAAGACCGGTATATCTCCGGTGGGCCGAGAAGGGTGACCTTCATTGGCTCCTTACGAGAAGCAAATGTGTTTGAGAGGACTGCATTTTTTGGTGACCTAACTGCGCTGGTACAATACCTGACAATCTTTTGTAGCCACATACCTGAACGCAGAAAAAAGGATGATCAGGAAACTAATCCTTGATATGATTGACTTGTTGCGTTTGATCAGTAAAATGCGCAGATGATTTGCAAACAAACGACAGTATGACATGAAATAGCTAAAATAGAACATGAAAAATACCAGTTTCTTAGACTTAATTAGCGTTTACAAGAAATTGATACATTGCAGTATTATCCTACAGAGATTTAATTTGCATTAATTTGCGGTTGACAGAGCAAAATCAGCCATACAGATCCAATAGCTAAGTAGAACAAATTCCTTGCAGACTAATAAAAATCCTGATCAAAGCAATTTTCTTAATGCCTGCCCGGTTCACCTACATCCGGACCCGACCCGAATAACCCGATGGTCAAAGCATTATGTCGATACACATGTACACGTAAAGTGTACGTATGTCCTTACGCAATGGTCACCCTAATTTTTCTAGTTAAAAGAAAGGGGAATAACAGGAAACTCTGCAATTAGCTTAGACTATTGAAAAAGTATAACATGCGGTCATGACCAGAACAAAGGACACAGTTAAAATGAATCAAATGTGCGCAGAGAACATTAGTTACGTTATTCTTCAACTATATGGTCTGCTCAACTGTTGTTCTGCAGCACTTTTTTTAATTAACCAACAACATTGATGGATAGATGATCATGTAATCTGGATGGCCAATGAAAAGTCCATGAATATAATGACGAAAATGAAACCTTTACCTTTTGAAGAGTCAATTAAGCAACTTCAAACTCAATAGGGTTTGACTTCAGAGGACGCTAGAAATCTTGAGTAAACTTTAAAAGTGCCCTTTATATTATTTGGATGACTGCGCTATGCTAACATAGTACGTTTTAATATAGTCAAATCAAAGGACCTTAGCTTCTAGAATTATCTTAGGATGTCACAACATTTGTCGGGGTTAAGTTAAACGGATTTACTCCTATAGTCTCTAAAATGCTTGACGCCCAAGAAAAAATTATCCGGTACAACCGACAATCACACAAATAATGGAACTTCAATGCAATATGCGAAATTCTCGATCAATATGAAAGTTTTAAGCCCAAATGGTCAAATATAAAATTTTCACTAGCTTCTAATATAAAAGGATCAACAGTTCGTAAAAGTGGTACGGTGGTATCTAATTATGCTGTAGTATCACATCATCCATAAAATTTATATTTTCCTTATTGGTTGCCTTGATTGTTTAAGTACGTATTCTAAAAATTTCTGTTAATCTTCTTAATGATTTATTTGATGCTTAGAGTGCAATTGATTTATGGTTCGAACTTCTAAGTAAAAAATCTGATCTATGAACTGAAAAATCAATCTAAATACCTAGCTAGTAGCATGATTTCCATAGGTGTTACCTATAATAGTTGCTCTGGTGTGTCAAAAACATACTAGCTAGTTGCTTTGGGTTAGTTCAATAACTTAGAGCAAAGAGTGTGCCGCAAAGCATATGTTGTATTTAGTGATGATACCAAAGACCTATAATTATCATTGCAAACCTACTAATGCACATATACTCCAAATACTGAGACTACACTCAGTCCAGAACAACAAGTTTCTCGTACTCTTTGCCTGCAATGGCAGCCTCCATGGTCTTCACAGGGTCCAAAATTCCACCTTCTTCAAGAAACAACTTAAGCATATTCTTTGAGAATCCACTTACTAAGGCCACCCCTTTTTGGTGGCTAGGGACGGGTGTAGGCTCAGAGTTTCTCAAGTTCCAGAAGACGATCTCAGGTACCCTGGAGAAGCCTTTCTCGTTAAACTTTCTCACAATTGCCTGGTAATCAGTTTCCCAGTCATTAGCCGAGGCCACGTCGAACTCCATGTCACTGAACACGAAAAGCCTCTGTATCATTTGCTCCCCTGTCAGCTTACCTTCAACTGCCACTTCAAGGATTTTATCAAATACCTGTAGAAATATGTATGCTAGGACAGATAAGTAAGACTGAATTACAATTGTCAAATCAGTTAAGTTTTTACAAATACAAAATACCAACAACACCTTCTGAAAATCCGTGTTCATCTGCCAATCCATCCTTGCAATGGAATCTCTTTTAGAGTGGAGATCATCCCCTATGATGACCTGTAGTTGAGGTAGCCTGCTGAATGTAATTAGCTTGCCTTTCCAGGGCTCTTCGCTCAGCTCGGAAACTAACAACCCAAGTGCAATGCTCACTTCTAAGGGTGTCCCTTCCATGCTCCCCGACACGTCACATATGGCAAGGCAATTCTTGAGCTTACCGAGCTTCGAGAGGTCCTCGACAATTCTATTCCACTGTAGCTCTGCCACTTCATCTCTGTAGTATTGTACTCTCTCCACGATTTCATGAGGGAGTAAACCGCCAGCAGCTATCTTCTGCTTCCCTTCCTTAACGCTCTCGAGATAAGCATGGAACCGCTCGGGGTCACGCATCATGAAGATTTCAGTGTACCTCCTCATGGCTTTAGAGGAAACCCGCGGGTAAACAACCTTGCTCCACTCTTGCGCGGACATGAGGACTTCCGGAAGCTGCAGGGCTCTACGCAGAGGACCATATACATCCTTTCTCAGTCGATGCCTGACCATATAAACATAATCCGGTTCCTCAAGTTCTTCATATTCCGGGTATTCTTCTCGACGAAATAGTCTCTTTGCAATGCTCTCACATATGAGAGTTGACTTATCATATGAAGAGTCTAACGAAGGGCACCATTTCGCAGCTAGGCTAATGTTTCCTAACTTTCCAGACTTCAATTTCTCTAAATCAGACTTGAGGTGTTCTGCAAACAGTTGAGAAACCTGATTATGCAATAAGCGGTAGGTTGGATCGATGTTGTATTTCTCAGTAGCCTTTCTAGCAGCTTCAAGTTTCTGCTCCTTGTATAACATAGTCTTGATTCCTTCCTTCTTTAAGGCCTCTTCATCCTGCCACCATGTGTACCCATACACGTTCCGTCTCCGAAAAAGCTTATCCTTCTCGATAACACGAACAGCAGGACCCTTAAGAAGCCGATGCAAGATTTCTAAAAGATCCTTAAAGTACCCAAAATCAGCAATAGGCCTAACGTTGCCTGCCAAGGTCTTGGGGTGGTTCTCATGCAACCACAATGCCGCAGCATAGAAGCCTTCTCTGTCTGACTTACCAGTCCCCCTAATAGCTCTCAGGTTGCAAACAAGTTTAAGAGCGGTGGTTGGGTCTTGATCCCAAGCTGCTTTCAATCGGCTGGTCACCTGCTCTGCTGGTGTGTCAGGGACCACATGGAAGAAGAAATCAAGACAGTGATTCCCAGAAGACTTGAATGTAGGTGAATTGTTCTCTGTTCTTCCCATGACCGGACCCGAGTAGTTGTAACTGGACAACAAGGAACTCGTGAAGGGGTTAGTCATACTCATCCAAGCAGGTGCATATCTTTGGGCAGCTGAAACATATCCTGTGTTATTGTTCACCATGGAATACGGTGATGACTGGCCGAAGCTATAGGCATTTTGAGGGCAATAAGGCGATGGAACTGAGCTATATACTTCAGATGAGCGATAGGCCGGTGATGAAGGAGAGCAGCAATATATTTCTGGAGGGAAATAGCCCGATGAAGGAGGTATTTGCTGTGCATTTGAAGAAAATCTTTTATTGGCTAATGCATTTGTTGCTGAACAAAATGTGCTGGGAGAATTTTTGACAATCTTTTGGAACATCCCTAAGAAAACCAACAGGATATAAAGTTAAGTGCATTGATTTGAATGATACAACTTCGATTGACAAGATCATACAAGTGTATAGTTGATGCGGATGTAACTAGAGTTAGATATTCACATATCTACTGCTTCTTTTATAAACTGGTTGATTCTTTCAGCATCACATGGAAGTTTTAAGTTTATCTAGAAGAACTATCAGTCTATCAGAGTCCAAACTAATAAACATACAATGAATTGACAATTCAAAGATCAACCAGCTTAGCTAATCAAACACCACAAAAATTTAGATTGAAATTCAATAACATAATATAATCAAACAGAGCCATCTACCGAAATCCATGAATTTAACTTTCTGAGGCTTCATCTTTTCAAGCAAGAAAAAACACTGATGTAAGCTAAGCAACCAAACGACATCCCAATCACATCAGACATTCATTCATCTAATCAACCATAGCTTCACTACTATCACTGTATGGTGTTCTGACTACTATCACCACTCCAAGAGACCAATGAAAGACCAAGGTATATATTGGAGATCGTCTAATTTTTTCCAATTGAGTGCGTTCATTAAGATTACAACTAAGCTGTTATTTTAGTCATTATAACCAAGCATGTACTTGTATAGTTGTATGTAACCAATTCGTCATTAGGGCACCCAAAAACAAAAAACGTCTGTGTCTCAAATCTCAACGATGTTAAGAAAACTATCAGAAAAGTGGTAGATAGGTTATACCTGTTGTTGTATGCCCACAGCACTTTCCACAAACTTGATAGCTTTGGAATTGGAACATTAGTCACTGCAGTTTGTGCAATCTTCCACGCCCTCAGTTCATAAAACGTGGGAGTTGTATTGTCATGTAGAAACTTTTTCTAAAAATCACAGTCATGTAGAAACTACTGAAAGTCTAATACTATGTTTTGCACAAAAACTAGACTATTTTGCTTGGGCAGGGGCAAGCGGTTGCAGTTTTGGAATACAACTGACCTGTTTAGGGCTTTGATCATAACAAAATACTAGACACCAAAATGAACATGTTTCAAATTCTTCTTTTTTTTTTCCCTGTGGGGAGGGTAGGATCAGAGAATTTTCATCTTTTGACTAGTTTTGAGTATATGTGAAATGTTCAGCATCTATTATTTTTGGGTGTGAAAACTGAAAACACAAGAAGAGATTTTTAGAGAAACCCTAAAGATAGCCCAAGGCCCCAAGTATCTGACAACATATAGGAGTAGTAATAAGTGCTTCCAGATTAGTGCCTTAAAATTTTGAGATTTACAAAAAAGTTCATCGAAACAGGCTTTTTAAGGTCAATTAAGAAAATTCTGTTTCATTCATTATAATTCAAACTTCAACAGAAATGACAAAAGAAAAAAATTGTTCAATCTATATGAGGCTCTTGGCTCCCAGCTCCTAAATGGTAGAGTACAATTGAACTACTAGGATTGAGAGTGTCAAAGTTATGTACAGTATACAACTAAGAGAGTTTACATTATATTTTGCGCGTACATTATGCACAAAAAGGTTCTCATAAAGATACTAAGTGAGTAATTTTGGAAATAGTCTCCCGATTTTTCGGGGTAAGCCTGCGTACATCAGACTTTCTTCGGTACCCCATTTTGGATGAGATTAGACTGCATTGTTGTTGTTGTTGTTTGATGTAGCTTTGATTATTGTCAATCATGTTGACTATGATTGTCCAAGATCAGTCAAAGCACCGTTGTGGTTGACCTTACTGAATCTTTTTACTACGAATCAACTAATCAGGGTATGAAGTCGTTGTCAATTTCATGCTACAGAAGTTGATCACTTCTAGTTCTAAACATGTGCAACTCAGAAACTCTTCTCACTTCTTCAGGTTGAAATCTGTCTCATCCAATTTTAAGATGTCTTTATTTCAATTAATTACAAACTGTACTACCTATCTCATGAGATCATCGGAGAAACTTGAAGTGTCGTATTAATTTCTCGACGTAGATCAGTATATGTATCATATCTTTCCAGTGTATTGCAAGATTATCAACACACCAATGGAACCAGAGCATTCTTCAGTAGAATACAGGCCTACCCATCAATTGCATTCCCATATAGAGCACTCGCTCACCACATCAAAGCTCAAAGCCGTAGAGCTGTACATACTGTTACCAAGAACAAGTAATAATCAGGCAGATAGCTACAAATTGCTGAGAAGGAAAGAATACACACACAACACACAGTACTGAAAGGAAACAAGTCCAGTTGGTTCCCATCACATGTGAAAGGAGGTCATTAAGGATCAGTTGACACTGTTCAATGAATTTACAAAAGTTAAGGAAAACAACAGACGAATCGGACTCCCGTTTCCCGTTATCTCGAATCGGACTCCTATTCCCGTGTCCGTGCATCTCAGGAACATGGTACTACTTAACAAAATAAATATACATGTACTATCATTAGCTCATTACATGCGCCGCCTCAATCCCCTTTTCAAAACTTGTAGAATTAAGGTACCACGGCTAGAAGTATGAAGATATCTCTTCAATGGTCCAACTTCTAGAATTGGGGTAGAACAATGAAGCAATCTCCTCGGTGGCGAAACGGATGGAAAACAAATGCTTCCCAGCTTAAACAAAAAAGAAAAACAGTTAAGTTTGAAGGGGGACAATCAATGACACATTATCAACCACAAAACATCATATATGATATAATCATTGAAATCGTGTCATGCAAGTAACCACAAAACAAGGGAGTTTGAAGATAAATACGGAGAGTTTGGTAACCTTAGCGGAGGTATGTAACTCTCTTACTTCGTATTTAGGCAGGGGAGATTGGTTTGGCCCTAGTGGCATACCCTTCAACGTACGTTGGTTGAATGCTTTGGAAGCTCTGCAAAACCCAAATAAGGTATAAAACATATAAAAAATTGAGTACATTGTCAACAACAATATCCTCAACGAACCTGAAATCATAATGTTGAGCCTCATTCAGTATCCATGATACTTCCAACTTCGTCAAGCTCCCTCTTTCTCTCCTCTGAGGTTAATAGATACTTGCGTTAGCCCTCAAGCGCGCAATATATGAAGTCAACAATAAAAAAAATGGGAAAATGTACAAAACTACCTAATATTTACACAAAGCTACCTTTATATAAAAACTGTGCATGTTACTAGCCGAGCCGAGACAGAAGATATGATGCGGGGGATAAACGTTATATCACCCACAATGGGACATAGGACAGATTACCACGGCTAACTTGGTACATAAAAACAATGATAACGATAACGACAATCTTTCTGCATAAGAACATCTTAACAATAAAAGTAGTACAAGTACTGCAAAAAGAAAAAGAAAAAGAATGTGGTACATTTCTAGCCACTCAAGATCGATATATTACTTCATAATTTAATTAGACCAACTAACCAACCATTGAATTAATACTCGAATAACCTAATTCATTTCTGAAACTCAATTCAGTCGATCACATAATTAAATACCATGTAGCCAGCAATACCATGACACAACATTAACAATGGGATGAGCAGACGTTGCAAGTGATGTAGCAATAGTAGCAGTCACAGAAATAGGAATTTAGAAACATGAGAGAGGCGAGAGATTTGACAGTGACCAAGAACAAGAGCAGTCTAACATAAAATATGAAACATCACGAGATACAAGAAGTTACTGGTTCCAGGAATCAACACAACAACAATAACAATCGAGGGTAAATCTCCATTCAATGGGAGTACTCGGGGTCAGGATGTACGCAACCTTTCCCTTTTTAAGAAAACAGAGAGATCCCAGGAGTCAAGACGGCGCACAAATATACGCCACAATCAAAGCCTACAGTACGACTAACTAGTTCAAACACCCTCTCGGCTACACGGCAATCATAACATTTAAGGCAATACGTAACACAAAATCATAGTCTTCGGCAACATGAGAGACAATACTAGGCCGATACCGAGACTAAGGGTAACTTTATCCCTACAATTTTGGTGAGTTGCAAGGAAGTTGTAACCAAAGTTGTAGGGATAATCTTCTTAGAATTTTGCATAGTTGCAAGGTGAGGTATTCATATGAATACCTCCCTTTGCAACTCTAACATTTAATACATGTGCTTTATCATTGGTTCCATCAATTATTTTTTATATTTCTAAGTTTTATACCCATCTAAATTTAAAAACAAATAAAATGTTTGGAAAGTTGTATCAAAGTTGTAGGGATAATGTGGGTGTGGAAATAGAGTTGTAAGTGGGGTATAAGCTGATGTGGCATGCATAAAAATCTGTATAGAGTTGCAAGAGAGTTGTATGGATAAACTTGCCCTAAGGGACACGGCGACAAGTAAAGGGCAACTTGATCCCAAACACAACCGACTGCACCAAGGCAATAACAACAACGCCTATCTCCAGCCACCAGTAACAACAACAGTAGCCCATGACCCAACGATAACCAAACAACAGTAGCCGAAGACAAGCAAGTTGATACAACCAACACCAAGAATATTTACTTTATACATTAAAATTTAAAAGTTAACATCATGACTTAGATTCAGCCAAAATCCAATCATACATGTACTCATCCCTTCAAAGAAATGAAGGACCTATTTACTTCAGTCCAAACAATCATACTCAAGTACTCAACACACCAATCTTCACCAACAACAACTAATACTACAAATCACTTATCAACAACTCAAAAAAATAAATAGAAATCACCTCTTTATCTAAACGGATATATGCTGCTAGCCATTCCCCGACTCTCTCAAAAGTTTTAAGCAAAGTTGGAATTGCCTTTTCCACCTCCTTGAATTCGCCTAAAGCCCTTGGACAAGTCATGGTTCCGAACCTCTTGTAGTGAGGAGCCCTACGTAATAGCCCACGACACGAACGAGACGAACTACCAGAGTAGTTCAAATCTCTAAATTGCTCATGAGCAACCAGGAGCATGGCACATACCTCGAGAATACGCCTCTCGTTCAAATACTTGCAGAATTCTCTCTGGATGTTTGGGGTCCTCAACACAAGTAGCCGGAGCGTCTCCAAATAAGGGCCCTGCAATGATAAAATAGATCTCAATGACAATAAATGGCAGGTAATAACAAATGACGAGAGGTATTTTAGAATGGCAAGATTTGAGATAGATACATATTCATTATCACAAATTTCAGCAATAAGATCAGTGATAGAGTTCGTCTTGGGCCAAATATGGATCAATGAGCGATCGCTGCACAAAGACAAAAAGAAACAAGCTAAGCAAAGATAAATTGTAGAAATCGTGCATGCATACAGCAGAAGACAACAATATACCATACCAAAGTTTAGCAAGTATGATATCAAGTGGGAGAGCCTCTTCCAAGCCCAGTGGAGTCCATGTACACCTCTCTCCCCCAGCTCCATGATCAAGAAACAATTCTGTTAGTCGTGGGGCGGGTACGTGAGCTGCATAATGGAGAGGGACTTGCCCGTCCTTCAAAATCCAATCAAAATCCAATGCCCCTTCGGTTTCACCAGCGAGGACAGCGCGGGCACAATCCACGCTGTCAGACTCAAAAATCGCTGTCATCACTCTCTTAGCCATTCCTTTAACCCAGTACTCGTCATCGGCGTATTCTGATCTCAAGGCTTTCACCAATGGAACAAATTCCTCTTTGTCATCATCACGCACAACGGCCTCAACATCAATGTTGTCGAACCATGTCATTACACATGGGTCCACTGAGTAGCTAATTGGGCTAGACTTATTAGCGGTTGATTCGGCACAAATCCTCTTTTCAAGTGCATCTTCTAGTGACGCTACCTCTTGTGGCAGTAGTCTTGGAACAAAGCATCTTAGATCGTCACATGCAATATCGTCTTCGTCAAGAGAAATATTTGCTAATTGCTTAAGCTGATGGCTAATCCTGAGTGGCAAATGTTCTTTCCTGACAGATTTAACCTCCTCAGAATTACGAAACGACTCTAGTACTTGACGAGCCTTGCCTAAAATCTTCATGGTATCCATCAAATGCTTGTTAATAATGTATAATACCAACAGATCGTGTTTCGGTCTTTTGCAAATGTAATCTTGAAGTGGGATAATTCCTAATTTATCTTGTTCATCCAAAATATTATCCCACGCAACCAAGAGTAAAGCAGAAAACTGAACAAGTTTACCTTCATCAACACACCTGAAACCCACCTTGTGAACCTCGTGGGTCTTTGATGCCAGCAGTTTAACAATGTCGAGAGACTCTTTTAGTTCTGGCAGGCAAAGTATGTAAAACAGCTTGTAGATGGACTTTTCAGGCGTCCAATCACTCACATAGTCTTGGTGAAAAAGATTGTCTAGGGCTAGACTTAGAGCAGTGGTCACATAATTAACCTCTCCCTCTACACTAGTGACACCTTGACGAGCCCCATAATGATTCACGAAAATTTCAGTCAACTCATAGGACTGACTTGCAACAACGAGGTCTAATGCAGAAAACATCTCACCATCAATATAAAAAGGCTCATTTAACTTAATTGTCCAACCCATATCTGCTTCAAGTTCAAGCAATGCCCTCGCACAACCAATAGCACGATGCAAACATATGAACTTGAAAACTTCACCCTGGAGAGGTATTAGTATTGTATCGTCATGCTCTTTGACTAGGCTTCTAAGGTAAGTGGTAAACTCCTGCTTTTCATCTTTGCGTATAAGCACTTCTATCTGATCCACGATCTGACGACAAGTGCAATAATATATCTAATCAGCAAAAAATAAGGTGCCAAAAGAGGGATTCCTCGTGAGAAAAACAATAGACCACAGTGATAAACTGTTTCCACCGATGGGCAGGGCAGGGAGCGAGCTAATACGGAAAGCAGCATACCGTGAAGAAGAAAGTTCAATTGTATAACTTTAGATACAATTTTTTCCATCAAAAAAATAAAAAATAAAACTTAAGATACATGCAGCGATGGAACAAGCAATTGCAAAACGGAAAAAATGGTGTGAACCCGGGTATTAATGATCCTTCTCGTATTCGGGTAAATATTAACGACCCTTCCCACCCAGTCAGTTTACACAATTTTTCTCATTGCAAATTAATAGCATAATTTACGTAAGAGAATGGAAACAAACCTCTTTCATCTTCATCAGGCAAGAATCCGCAAGATGATTAAGCGTCGCTTCTGTCAACATGATCAGGTTGATTTTGAAGAGTCAAGCAGTAACTTCAAAGTCAATAGGGTTTGACTAGCAGCAATCTTGAGTAAAATTGTAAAGAGCCCTTTTATATTTATTTATTTATTGTCTTTCGACTTTTGATCGCTCCACTAAGAACATAGTGCGTGTTAATTTCAAAGGACCTTTCACCTTAGCTTCTGGAATTATATTCTGATCGTGTCACAATTTTTCTCGGGGCTAAAATTTTAGTCAAATTAAAGCACCGTTGTGGCTTGCGCTAAGCCCAAATGAGAAATGTTTTTTTTTTTTGGTGGGAAAAGCGATCAATTCTGCTGGTTGCAGCTTAACACAAAGGTTCTCCAGCCCAAATGAGACTGTTTCATATGATGAATAACTGTAAATGCTATGCAGTAGGATTGTGAGCTCTTATCTAGTCTCCCATAGCTTCTTATCTGTTTGTAATCAGTCTCATCAAATTTTGAGATCTCTCTAGCTATTTCAATTAATTACAAGTTGCAAGTGCATCCCCCTATTTCATGTGATCATCTTAGAAACATGAGGTCACATAAACAAAAAAATCTAACAATGTTCCAACACGCTCACCAACCTCCAATCCTCCATATCAATGCTCAACCAAGAACACGATCTTTTACAAACTTCCCTGGTGTCCTCCAAAGATATTGAGTAAAACTATGGATGTTATGAATAACACTCCATATTTTCCATGTAGTGCATTTTTTCATAGTATCTCCAAATACAATCATGGAAAAGGAGCAATTTTTAGCTGAAAAAAGTTTTCCATAATAAATTGCTCACCATATCAAATATCGACTAACTTTAGGTAATTAACGATTATAGTAAAATAGCTATAAAAACCTTCCATTACTTCTTATTTTTGGTGAAGTTGTTGGAAGTCAATATTTCAATGCACCAATGGGTCAATCTCGAAAATAACCTTTCTGTTTTCTTAAACAGGGATAAAGTTGCGTACATCTTGACCCCGAGTACCCCCATTGGGGATTTACACTCGGTTGTTGTTATTGACCAACAACTCTTGTCATCTACACAATATGCTGTCATCGTATAAGCATAACATGGATCGTATGTTCAAATTACTATCACTAACACTTGCTCAATCAAACCTAACACATCAATATCTCGACGTAGAGGTATCATATCCTTAGAGTGTACAGTGTATCGATAATTCGATATCCAAAGATTACCAACACAGCAATGGAAACAGGCCATTCTTCGAAAGAATACAGGCCTACCCATCAAATGCATTCCTAAATAAAGCACTCACCACCACATCAAAGGCTCAAGGTCCTAGAGCTGTACATACCGTTATCAAGAACAACTAAATAAGCAGGAAGCTACAAATAGGTGAGAAGAAAAGATAACAAAACACACATACAGAGTAATGGAAGGAAACAAGTCCAGTTGGTTCCCATTACATGAGAAAAGAGGTTTTTAAGGATCAGTTGACACTGTTCAGTAAATTTACAAAACTCAAGGAAAACAACAGACGAAATTCAGAAGCCTGAAGGTACATTCAGTCCAGAACAACAAGTTTCTGGTACTCTTCGCCTGCAATGGCCGCCTCCATGGTCTTCATGGGGTTTAAAATCCCACCTTCTTTAAGGAACAACTTAAGGAAGTTTTTGGAAAACCCACTCACCAAGGCCACGCCTTTCTGGTGGCTCGGGACGGGTGTAGCATCTGAGTTTCTCAAGTTCCAGAAGACGATCTCAGGTACCCTGGAGAAGCCTTTCTCATTAAACTTTCTCACAATTGCCTGGTAATCAGTCTCCCAGTCATTAGCCGAGGCTTCGTCGAACTCCATGTCACTGAACACGAAAAGCCGTTGTATCATTTGCTCCTCTGTGAGCTTACCCTCCACTGCCACTTCAAGGATTTTATCAAATACCTGTAGAAATATGTGCTCAGACAGATAAGTAAGACTGAATTACAAATGTCAAAACAGTACACTTTTTTAAAATACAAAATACCAACAATACCTTCTGAAAATCCGTGTTCATGTCCCATTGCATCCTTGAAATGTAACTTATTTTAGAGTAGAGATCATCCCCTATGATGACCTGAAGTTGAGGTAGCCTGCTGAATGTAATTAGCTTGCCTTTCCAGGGCTCTTCGCTCAGCTCGGAAACTAACATCCCAAGTGCAATGCTCACTTCTAAGGGTGTCCCATACATGCTTCCGACACGTCACATATGGCAAGGCAGTTCTTGAGTTTCCCAATCTTTGAGAGGTCCTCAACAATTCTCTTCCACTGTAGCTCGGCCACTTCATCTCCGCCGTAGCATTGCGCTGCCTCCACAATTTCATGAGGGAGTAAAGCGCCAGCAGATATCTTTTTTTTACCCTTCTTGACGCTGTCGAGAAATGATTGAAACCGCTGGCAGTCATGCTTCATGAAGGTTTCCTTGTAGTTTTTCATGGCTATGGAGGCAACCCGTGTGTAAATAATCGAGCTCCATTCTTTTGCTGCTATGAAAACTTCTGGCAGCTTCAGGGCTTGGCGGAGAGGAACCAGTACCTCCTTTCTTAGGCGATCCCTAACGCGATAAGCATAGTGAGCTTCCTCAATTCCATCATATTCAGGGTACTCTTCCCGAGGAAATAATCTCTTGGCAATGCTCTCACATATGAGAGTTGAGTTATCATATTCAGAATACAATGAAGGGCACCATTTGGCAGCCAGGCTAAAATTCCGGAGGTCACCCGACTTCAGTTTCTCTAAATCAGATCTAATATGGTCTGCAAATAGTTCAGATACCTGATCATGCAAGAACTTGTAGGTTGGATCATTGTTGTACCGCTCAACACCTTTTTTTGCTGGGACAAGTCGCTGCTCCTCATGTGACCTAGGCTTGATTCCTTCTGTCTCCAACACCTTCTCATCCTTCCACCATGTCTTCCCATACAATCTCAGCCTCCGACTAAGGTTAGCCTTCTCAATGACACGAACATCGGGGCCTTCAAGAAGTCGATGTAGGATCTCTAGAAAATCCTTATAATACCCAAAACCAGCAAGTGGCTCAACATTGCCTGCCAAGGTCTTGGGGTGGTTCTCATGCAACCACAATGCCGAAGCATAGAAGCCTTCTCTGTCTGACTTACCAGTCCCCCTAATAGCTCTCAGGTTGCACACAAGTTTGAGGGCGGTGAGTGGGTCTTCATCCCAAGCTAATTTCAGTCGACTGGTCACCTGTTGGGCTGGTGTGTCAGGGACTACATGGAAGAAGAAATCAAGACAGTGATTACCAGAAGACTTGAATGTAGGTGAATTGTTCTCCGTTCTTCCCATCATGGAGCCGTATGAGACCGGACGTTGGATGTTGTATCTGGACACCATTGAATCCATGAAGGGGTTACCGGTGCCCGAAGAAGCAGTTGTAGTTCCTGGGGCAGTTGAAACATCGCCTGAGTTAATATTCTCCTTTCCCGGGGCAGTTGAAACTTCGTCTGGCTTATTATCCTCCACGGCATTGGATGATGAAGGAGAGGATCTATATAGTTCCGGCGGGCCAATAAGTCTGATCTGTATTGGCTGTCCTCTAGAAGCAATTCTTTTATTGACTACTGCATTTTTAGACGACCAAAATGTGCCCCGGAAGAAATTGAAGCACTTCTCGATCAACATTGCTGACCAAAACAAAAGACGATCTTTTAGTTAATTAATCGATCATCATGGCGTATTATCCATACTGTAAGACTTTGTTTAACATAATCACATTTATATTTCATCTATACATCACAAGTATACTTTGGCTATTGCTTCTTCTCTGAAGGTCTAATTTTTTACTGCTACATGATTTATAAGATGCTCACAAAGTCACAAGTGATGCATACAATATGCTACACACTACTGTATATTGACATTGAATCAGAAATTAGATTACAAAGTCACAACGTATACATAGCTGTGAATAATACAGGGAAATGATACTAATTACTACAGTACAAAAGAAATACAAACAGGGATATGATCTAATCAATTAAGATTCATATTAACTGAACTTATAGAGACTAGGGCTATGTTGCTTGACATTGAAAATGTTACTTTTGCTAAGCATGCACATTCTTGCATGAACAGAAAACAACAGGGTGTTACCTTGGCTTTTATGTTATGATGATGTGATGGAGAGGCAATGGTGAATCAATGTTGCACCTTCAAACTTGATCACTTTGAACTTTAGAGTCTTGTTTAAATCAGTATATTGCTCCACAAGTGCACATCTTCGGTTTAGATTTCAGTATGTGGTAGTTGAGAAGAAGTAAAAAAGTGTTTATTCTAGTTTTGTGCCCTAGGGCTGGCCGGCAGGGATGTGTTTAGGAGTTTGGACTACAACTGATGTAAACAAGGGAAGCTGGATAGATATGGACTTCGAATCATACGGGATATATCACAAGTTCACAACATAAAGTCTTGATGCTCAAGTAAAACTGTTTCCATACAAAAAAGTAAAATTGGTGTGAACTCGTTTCATATTTTTGAAATTGGGTAAGAGAGGTCATTATTATTGTTTACGAGAGGGGTCGTTATTGATAATCCGAGGGCTCATTATTGATAACCCGATAGGTCATTATTACTTAGTCTCGTATATGAAATGGTTTCACAAAAATTTCGTTTTTTTTTAAGACTTTTCACCTTATGAGTAGTGCCCAAGCAAAGTTTGAAACACATTTATTCATCTAACAAAATAAACAGAAGAAATGATTTATAACCATGTGTAACAATAACTTGAAATAAAGGATGATTTTGAGGTTGTTGTGAAGTGATGTAACAGTTGCAGCTGTGAAGTGTTGTAGCTGTGAAAAAGTGCTTTCACCTACGGTTGTGTCAAAGATGAGCTGGATGACAATGCATTTGGAGTCTAATTTGGAAATGGATTTCACCCATAGCACTTTTGAAAAAACTATCAAACAACCAAAAAAAACAAAGTGCTGCCGAAAACTCTATAAAAGCAATTCAACCTAAATCCCAAACGCAGCCAAAAAATATGATACAAGTTCAACTTTCATACTATAGTAATCTCTTTCATATTTCTCAAAAAAAAAAAGCTATATTGATTTTCTATTTTCTAACCAAACACATTAGTTACATACTACTAGTTTACAACCTGAGCTATGCCTCGTTATGTTACAAAAATTTTGCCAATAAAAATAAGAGAAAGTTGTACATTAAAAATAGGGAACACAATTTCGAGTTTACATTTGTGACATTTTTTTTAAAAAAATCAGAATTAAATAATTAATTTTATCATAACATAGAACCCATATATTATTCAATGAAAACTTATAATTTGACATATTGACATATATCCTCAAGAAAAGGGAACAAATTAGAAGGGTGCAAACCCTTACTGTTAGAAAAGTTAAATTCAATACAAATCAGGTTTTCTTTTTTGAATTAGATGACACTTCACCGCCTTAGGGCGCTGACATAAAATTCAAAACTTAAAATCTGGATTCTCTTTGTAAATTCAGATAAACCCTAACAATTCGTCCTAACGAATAATAAAGTGTGTCATCACATATATTAAAAATTGTCGTCACGGATATTAAAAATTCCCATATCCGTCGTGACGGATAATGAGGTATGTCATTACAGATAAAATGAGTGATCCACATTACATACCTGCATTTTGTATGCTATGACTGGAAAAAAATCAAGGTCATCACGTACATTCACCGATACGTATATTCATTCAGTAATTTATTTTTCTGATTGAAAACATTTCTTCTGTTTTCTCCTTCTCCTTCGTCGCTATAAACTCGTATTATCAATCACCCTCCTCTTTAGTCTTTTTGTTATACACACAAAGCACTTTCCTCCTTTAGAGGGCAATATTTTCCGGTTTTCCCTATCGACATCCACCAGTTTCCTGAGTCAACATAATGATGTCTAAAGCCTCCAATCCAAGTTCATCCAAAACAACGTGTGAACCCTTCACCAAATTCATTTGGATTCAACATTTGTGTTTGATGAGAACAATAACTGATGCGATAAAGGAATCATACTATAACCGTGTACTGATGACGAAGACGATAAAACAAAGATAAAAATTGAGATTGTTATGATTAATTTTTTTGGGTTGGGTTCCCAGAGAACTTCATTTCGTAGCCTTATCAAAGTGAATAAGCTGAAGATTTTAGGAATATGGGGTATAAAGAGAATTCTGTAGTATAGTCTAAAAAAAGTAGCGTATAAGATGAATAGATCGACATTGACCTATAATTCTTCATATGAAGATGTTGTTTGAGCATTGTACCAGTTGTAGTAGCTAAATGCTAATGTGAAACCAAGGGATGGAGAAGTATTTGCATCAAAAAAAGAAAAAAAGAATGAAGAAGTACAATCGTATGACATAGCACAAATGGTATATGGGCTGTATAGATATTGTATTTTTAATTAATCTACCATATTTGAAAATAACTTTCAATACTTAAAATTAAGAATCATGTTAGAAAATTAGATTGGAGTCAATTGCACTATTTCATAATATAAAGGGGTTAATTAATACAATTGACACTTTAGGGGGTTAATTGCACATTGAATACAAGTTAGGGGGCCTAATTGTCACTTCCCCCATTAACCTATGTTTAATAGATCAATCAGATATGGGCATATGGCATGGCAAGGCCCTCAACAAAGTCAATATTGTGCTCTACCCTAGCCTTTTGTATATATGGTAGTCCAACCTTATAGGCTTCTATGGCAGGGTCAATTGCAATAACCTAGAAGAATAGAATTTTATTTGTTAGCCATGCTTTATGTGGCCAATTAATTTGTAGAAGAGTTCTAAGAATGCTTGTACCTTGAGGTAGGGCAAGGGCAGTAGTGAGGAGCTAATAGCCCATATAAATTCCAATTTCCAAGGTGTTTTTTCGCGTTCATGAGCTTAAGCAACATTGACAGAAACTGTGCTCCATCAACAAGCACATTCCTAATCAAAAGAAATAACAAATTATGTACTAGTTTTCATCCAAACATGTCAGTTCGATCCACTCCTCTCCTGAATAATGGCAAAGAATTACGGTAATTATGATGCCGTACGTGATCCACATTCCACCAAAGTAGAATCTCTTAACTCCTTCAGTTGCTCATGTTCATTTGGGTAGGCAATAGTCCCCAATATGTAGTGCAAGAAATTGCAAGAATTTACAACAGTCTTAGACAAGCCCATCAGCACACATATAAAGCTAACAAATGTGATAAGTAAACCATGTACAGGACCATCGCAATTTTTGATTTAAAATATGAAGGGAGGATTTATATCTATCATCTCTAACATGTTTCTTCTACTTCAATACTATGCAGATGAAATCCAATTCAGGACTACCTAAGGTTGATATCAAGCTGAAGGCAGAGAGGCGACGCTGTGCCTAATAGATGTTTATATATGATTACTAACAAGACCAGCATCTGCTAGCGACATGTTATTGTCATTGGTTTTGTGAATGCATATAATCTTATGCTCGTTTAACACTAGCTTAGTACTGAGATAATACCTAGTGGACCTGTGGTGTCATGTCCTCAGTTCATCCTCTTCACTATGCCACACCTGATCTGATCGAATTCTGTGATTATTATATTAACTTCGTTGTGGAGCTTAGTGTTGATCTTGTGGATATAAGTACTTGATGTTACTAAGTGTTGCGATAATGTCATCGATCTCACATTGCATGAACATTATAACTCCATCATTTCGAAAATAGTTTTCATAATCAAATTCAGATTTTGTCAAGTTGAGGTAGGTAGCTACTATATACTCTTCATCAATGACCATGAAAAATCTAATTTAGCTAGCTAGGAGCCTAAGATTGTTTTACACTTGAATACATTGGAAACCATATACTGAATTATGGGTAAACTTCTATTCCAAGTGCCAAGTGGGTAAAAAGAGTGATGCCATCACAAACGGACAATATAGTGGAGAAATAAATAATAACTTTCAGTTGTATAGTGTAAGAATACCAGAACACATGCATAGTCACATTGATCTTAAGGATTCACATCATCACAACCAACGGAAAAAAGTTAAAATTAAACCATGTGCTAATATTTATTTCTTTTGGAAAACGTCAAATAAACCCTTTATAGGCAGGGTCAAACAAGATCTTATAGTACCACACAACGTGCTTGGTGACAAATTGAATACAACAACATTAATTGAAAATGTTCATTACGCCCCAATACAGGCTATTAGCTAATACTTGCGCCTGCAAAGAGCAACACCATCTCCAATTGACAGAAGACTCGACTCAACGCGAGGATCACTTGCAAGAAAGGGATTCAACTTCTTGAAATCATCACAGTGCTCTTCATATGCAGATTTCATTCCCGGATCATTCATAACCTTGAAGAATTCAGCCTCACTGGGGAATGCAACTGATCCAAACCAAATACAGTTATCATAGGCAATGACACCTCCAACTCTGACAAGCTTCACGAGTAACTCATGGTAATTTATATAGTTTTTCTTGTCAGCATCAACAAAGATGAAATCGAACGACCCTTCCTTACCCTGCAAACACATTAAAATCTCTTATTTAAACTTTCATATTACTTGTATATTATATGGATGGTTATGTGATAGTAATAGAGCTCATCAAAGATTCTAGACATTCGGATTTAAGATTGACTTTTTTAGTTACTTTGCTATTATGATGATGTAGTTTCTATCATCTATGAAGTTAACTAATTTTTCTACAAAGAGGATAAAAGTTACTTGAGATTATAAATTCCAATATATGGGCCTTACACTGCTCAACAGATTTGTCAAAGTTGACATGGCATCCCCTTCAACAAAGTCAATCTTATTTTCAACCCCTGCCTCTTTGATGTATTTCAGTCCAACATCATACGCTTCTCTGTCCACATCAATTGCTACAACCTATATAACAAAAAAAAATCTCAAGATGTTTCCATCTTATTTAATGTAATCATTGAAATAATATGCATAATTATGTGGTTAATCCAATACCTTGCCGTCATCAGGGAGAGCAAGGGCAGTGGCTGATAGTTTTGACAGTGGAGATAAGTGGAAACTGGTACTTTTTATTACTTATATTTTTTCACATACATTCACAAAGTACCCTAGTGCTATTTATACTAGGGGTAACATGGTAAATATCTTAGATTTTTTACCTACTCTATCTAGATTAATCTCATCTTAACTAGTAAACT
>ONZK01002460.1:0-46689 GCA_900322385.1 Pharnaceum exiguum | reverse complement strand
TATATATATATATACTAGCGTGAGTCGAACGACTTTTTCAGAAGATGCATGGGCGGAGACTTTAGAGAGGTGAGGAATGAATTTGATTAAACAACTACAAAACCCACTCAACGACGACTAGAAAAGGGAGATACATGTGACACTGTTTATTATATCATATATTGGCTGTATGAAGTGTTTTCAAAGTGGTTTGGTCAGCACTTTTATTTTATTGGGGTATTTGTTTTTTTAAAAGTGTTTTGAGTGAAAACACTTACGAAAATAAGATTTGAAAGCTGTTTTTACACCTCACCTCTCCCACAGCTGTAGGTGAAAGCATTTTTAGCCACAGCTACTTCACAGCCACATCATTTCCTACAGCACATCACTTCCTACAGCACATCACTTAACAGCAACCCCAAACTCACCCAATAATATCAGGTACACGATGTATTTGTATTTGAGGAATTGTTCTAGTGGGACAAAAGGAGTAGCCACCGCGTTCTATTTTTGTTTCTCTACTATATATAAAAGTCAAGGAGGCAAGCTTCTTTGTTAATACCCAACTTGACCATAATCATATTGGTCAGCCGAATTTACTATGTGCTCCGTTTGTCGTTAGCCTGCATTTTTGATAAACGTCATTCAATAATATGGCCAGTCTTACGTCATACTAAGGCCTTGTTCGTTTCGCAGCTTATTACCACCTTATTTAATAATCTTAAGCTCAACTTATAAGATAAGCTTAACTTTTACAGATAAGCTGTGTTCGTTTTGTCAGCTTATGGAGACAGCTTATCAAATAATCTAGCTTATTTGGTAAGCTGTATAAACAAACTTATCAAATAATCTCCTATCAATAAGCTTTCTATATTTCAATATTACCCCTACTGAAAATATTACCCTCTATAATTGGCAATTACGATTGTCCTTTTATGTCATTTTACAATAATCAGCTTCAACTATTTCATCCGAACACCTTAATTACATTATCTATTAAGCTTCAACTTCAGCTTAAGCTAACTAATCAGGTTCAGCTACCTAATCAGCTTCAGCTATATTTGCCGAACAGACCATAAGTGTAATCATTATATAGTAAGGCCAGTTAAATTAGAGCAATGCAGGTCATGAATACTCTTTT
Source organism: Pharnaceum exiguum (assembly GCA_900322385.1). Taxonomy (NCBI): domain Eukaryota; kingdom Viridiplantae; phylum Streptophyta; class Magnoliopsida; order Caryophyllales; family Molluginaceae; genus Pharnaceum; species Pharnaceum exiguum. The sequence continues at coordinate 45,569 of ONZK01002460.1, read as the reverse complement.
CGTTTTAAAACTTTCTTCTTGATTGGATATTACACATAAATTTAGGCCACTTATCTTTGGGAATAAATTGAGTAAAATATCCTAATTTTTGGGGGAAATATGAGAAGAATAGTGAGGCAGTGCCATTGTAATATTAGACGTACAAGTGGTAGGATTAGACTAGTCATTTTACCAATAAAAGTAGTCCCAATAAGAAAACAAGAAGAAAGATATCAAACACCTAATTATGGAATACATGGAGGAAGTTTTGAAACAGAGGGAGTAGTTGCTAGCGTGTGGGGCATGCACTAAAACAAAACCAACGAACTATTGTTTTTTAAAGGGTTAGAACGAGGCCCACCATGGCCACCAAATGGATATCCCATCTCGGGCGTACGTAACAAGTGAGATGGAAATAATCCTCCTCTCAAATTCTCCAGGTGTGATTCGAACCTATTCGAACCCTGACCTCCGGTGTGAAAACTAAGGCCGATACCACCAGCCCAAGCAGAGCTTGTTACAAAAACCAACTAACTATGGTTGTCAACCATAAAATAATTTCTACCTAAAATTGATAGGAAAGAAAACAATAATAGAGAATTAGATTTTTCATTGATTTTATATGGGATATAAATTTTGGGAATCTCTTAATTCTTACTAAAAAGGGATCTTTTGATTTATATTTGATTTAAGGGTCTAGCCTTATTCTTGAACAGGTCGTGTTACGTTGGCTTGATCTATACATCAGTCATTAAACCCTAGCGGACACTTCTATTTATATGGCCAGGTGGACATATATAGGATAAGTCAAGAGTATAAGAGATACAATTTCAGCATAAGTATCTCTAAACTATGAGATATCTTATTCTAATAATAATATCTAAATATTATCAAAATATTGGTGTATGCCAGTGCCTTATTTGGGTAGACATTATTATTGTGTACAATAAGTCTCGAAAACTTTCTCTAAAATGAATTACGACTTTGAGATGACTCCAATTTGACGCAGCGGCGTACTCCTCAAAATCTCAACATATGAGTAGCATGCATCGTCGAAGTTGGAAAAAATTTGTATCTAATCCGTTTCATATATGAATTGCCATGAAATTCAAGTCATATGAGGGCACATGGTTTAGTAAGGATATTTTCGAAAGTTCAAGTCATTTGGTAGTTTTTGACCAAGTCACCAAGTTAACCTCATTATTAGGTGGTTGCATACAAAAAAGTTTTCATTAGATAATAGTATTGTACAAAAATGATGTTTTATTAGGTAGTTTTGTACAATTATCTCTAGGGTAGTAGTTTCCTAATCCTATTAGGACTCTATTTTCCTAATTATAAAAAAGTAACCTAAATAAACTAGGAAATTAAACAAACTTTACTTTTCTCCTAATAATATTAGGAAACTTTCTTTTCCTAATAATATGTCTTGTAACAAATTCTGGTAAATTCTATGGTAAATTCAGATCTACCTCCCATCTCCTCACCTTCATTCTCTCCTTACCCTTAACAACCACCTTATCCGGACCCCACCACCGCTTCCCACCGTCGCCCCATCATCAATATCCTTCATTGTTGTTAACTCACGGCCTTATATAACATTGCCCAATTCGTGCTCCCGAGATTAATTTGTGACCCCCTGAGCTTAATTCGTGACCGCCTAAATTTTAATTTGTGATCCCTAAAGCGCAATTTGTGACCGATGGTGTTTAATTTGTGACCCATGTCGAACTGCGATTTGTGATTTTTGCTAGAGGAGAGAGAGTGAGATTATGGGTTTTTTTGTGATGAGAGAGAGTGAAATTGAGGGTTTGTTTTGTAAGAAGAATGGGTAAAATCGTGAGGAGAGATTGTGAAAGTGAAGTTTTTGGTGAGGAGAGAGAACGGAATGAGGGCAGAGATTGAAATTGGTATTATTTTGTGAAGATATGTTTTGAAATGGGGGGAAAGGGTGGCTGTCAGTTAGCCTTCACGTTGGGAAGGAGAATGAGAAGCTAAGAGAGGGAGGAAGGAGAGATTTTTCTTTTTCTTTTTTAAAGATTGGGTTTTTTTATTTTATTGGGGTGTATGGTGCTATGTACAACCGGTTGTACCATAGACTCATTGCAACTTCTATCATACTCCTAGGAGTAGGGAGTTATATACTCCACTATGTATTTTATAGTCTCTCTTAGAAAAAAAAACAAAAAAAGAAAAATACCTAATTTATACAAAATACTCATTTCTCCACTCTCTCTCCTCACCAAACCCCACTCTCTCACCATTGTCACCCAACAAACTCCGGCCACCGCCACCACCTCCGGCCGCCGTCATACCGGCGACACCATACACCGCCATATACTACCTCTCACCCTCCAATCGAAACCCCAACACCTCTCTCTCTCACATCCATAAACCCAATCTCATCACCCATACCCACCACACTCTCTATCCACGTTCACACCCACAACACCCATCACACCCCATTTTCCTTGGCATCATCCCACTACAATCTATAACCGATGACAACATAGTTCGTGTCTACTGTCAACCACTAAAACCGAATTCGTGACTATGAGTTTCATTTTGCGACCCCATAAGCACATTTTGTTACCCCCGTGTTTTAGCCCGTGACCCCTTGAGCGTGTTTTGTGACCCCTCAACATTAATCTGTGACCTTGTGAGTGCAATTTGTGACCCCCTTTTTGTGACCCATCTTTTGTCGACCTTAATGCATTTTGTGACCCCCCAAACATTCATCTATGACCCCCCGATCATTCTTTTGTGACCCCTGATTTTTTAATATGTGACATCTTAAACTCAATTTGTAACCTTCTAAATTTTTGGCCCTTAGTATGTATTCGTGACTAATATTTGATGAGAAAGAATGGGTTTGAAGTTTTTTATGATCATGTTTGAATTTTTTGATAAAGAAAAATGGTGGGATTGAGTTTTCTTTTAGAGGAGAGAGAGTGTGAAAAAAATGGTGCTTTGTATGAGGAAAAAGAATGGGGGATAGAACCTAGTCCATTATCTCTTTTAGAGGAGAGAGAGTGGAACAATGATAGAAGAGGTGAAAATGACAATAAACAATTAGGAGAAAAGAAATGGGAATGAAAAGTTTGATTTGTGAGGAGAGAGATTGAAATTTGGTTATTGGGTGGTGTTATTTCAAAGGTGGAGGAGAAATGAAGAAGTACGGGGAAGGGGAAGGGGGGGAAGTTTTTTTTTTAAGTTTGGCGTATTCGTATACATGGGAGCTCCCAGGAGTATAGTCGACCGATTCTGTACTGTCTTGTACCTTCTTAACAAGTCTTATTTTCTAACACAATTGAGCTTGTACTTACAAATTGAGATTAATTCGATTGACCTCATATTATAAAGTGGCAATTGTGTTTTTTAATGTGTGGTAATGGCTTTTTTTAAAACTACAGACGTATTTTTTTGGGGGGGTTTAAAGGGGATCAAGTCCCTATATTATTTCATACTCCGTACTAGAAATTAGACAATTTTCGGTCACGACATGCCATGTCGTCTACTAGAAAACTGGGGAGGGGGTTACTACTATTACTATAGAAACAAATTTGGTTCTTAATGTCGAAGCTCATTTTTGCAAGAGCATATGCAGTTTTGTTGGTCTCGTGGTAGACGAGTATAGTGAAGTGTCAAGACTTAAGCTTGAGAAGACTTAAAGACAGAAAGAGGTGTCACTGGTGCAATTGTGCAACGGCGGCAATCTTGGCAATTAATTGGAGTACATTATTTCATGTAATCACGTAAACTGTAAATATAAGATTTCTTTCCCTTAAATAATAAGGGCCATTCAAATTCCGGATTGAGCGTTACTGAATTACACAAATCCTTAAATAATGTAAATGGCGCAATAGGCTCCGGTTTAATCTTCTACTTCTAAGAAAAAATCAACCCCGAGATACAAAAAAAGCTCATTGCATTTCTTCTTTTCTTCCTTGGCAGATATCAGCGAAATTCAATTGATTAGAGGTACGTGATTGTGATATTGTTTAAATCAAAATGTAGTTTTCCAGATCTTTTGGTGATTTGTGTTATAGTAAATGTAAATATGAATTTTGTTTAAGCGCTCAGCACCTAGGAATAATGCTGCACATGTCACATCTCTTGCATCCAGGCTAGCCGCTAGTTATAAAAACCAATCAATAAGAATATGTCTGGTCGTTCTGTAGGTCAATTCCTAAAGAATTTGATCATCGAATAAAATAGTTCCCATACAATTAATACGCAAAGAAGGTTGCAACGATAATAAGTCAATGCATAGTTTAGTATCCTTCCGTCATTTATCATTTGACTTGTGGGGTTTGGGACGCGTAATGGAGAAGATAGTCAGAAGTCGATAATTGTTGCCATGTTCAATGTTGTGCACTTATGATCGGTTGGTCGAAGTTGAATAAGGTCTGTAAACAGTCTCTTGATTTTCAAATCGGGGTAAGGCTGCGTACATCAGGCTCCCTCAGTACCCCATTTGATCGGGATGGGATTCACTGGGATTGTTGTTGTTGTTGGTCGAAGTTGAATAAGGCAGTAATGTCTTACATTTGCAAAAGCATGTTTGCCAATGACATTGGATTAATTATTGGTCGTTATATTTTCCAAAAAGCTTTTAAAGAAAAGGAGACAGAATTGAAATGTGTTGCTCCTGTAAGCACCCTAGAAGAGAAACGAAAGTGTTTAATTCTGATCGAGTCATTAGATAACTTATAGATTGACAAGGTGTTTGCATGACTAAGGCGCCTTGTACTTTCCAAGATTGTGCTTGTTTTGTGCTTATTTTGCTAGTGCATGATGCTACCAATGATCAATGCATTATTGTATTATCACCCCTTGAAAATGAACCTATATGGCTAAATAATTGTACGATTTCTTTAATTTACAGGGTGGGAAATGTCAGACAAAACAATGAAATGTAGACGTAGCCCATTGCACACATGTGGGACTTCTACAATAGCCGTTGCAAATACAATCTCTAGACGAGCAACAGAGCTCAATGGGCCAATTGGTTGTGTGACGAAGCGATTAGCCAAGATTGGCTCAATGGCTAGCCCATTGATCATCATGTTTCAGTATTACTGGCTAGCGATTCTTTCTTACACCGATCACTATATCTTGTTAATGGAGAAGATGGTCGAGGCTCTTTTCCCCCCATCAAAGCATGTCTTTAACATGGTTGATTACATGGTGGGAAAAGTAGAGAATGCCCCTAGAAAATTTGAAGATGCAATGAACAAGTTCCCGGTCTTACTTCACAAAATACCTCTTTTTGATTGGATGGTCATGTATGCCATTAAGTGGCTAGAGTTTATAACGAGTGCGTTGGTAGCTATGGGGATAGATAGCGCTAAAGAGAAGGAGATCAGGGTTGATCGTACTAATTATAATGAGAATGGAAACGAGCAAAAAGAATTGGCGTCTTCGTCATCATCTTTTACTGACAATCTTGTACCTAGCGGCAGTGATGGTATCCCAATGAAGTTCTCATATAAGGACGCATTGGAGAAAGGGGTGAGGAGGAACACGAAGGTCGAACTTCAATCCGAAAATGATGGAGACGATGAGGATGAGGACATCATTGAAGATGAAGAAATTGATGCTTTCATAATAACCAAGGAAGATCCATTGTTGGATTTGTTCGAGTTCGGGTGGGAAACACCCAAGCCTAGGAACGAAATGCAGCGATCTGCTTCGTACACATAGAGAAGCTCATGGAAGATTGATCCTACAGACAATGAGGTTAGCCGCAAACACTGGATGACAAAATATTGTACATAGAGCTAAATAGGTCTTACTTTAGTTTCTAACCTTCTGATGTTTTTCTTTAGAGGAGACAATCTCATTTTATCAGTCATGTCTTTCCAGTTTTGATGCTCCTCATTGTACCGGTAGTTATTGCACTAACCCCTGGGCTTGATGGCCACATGAGGGTCTTTTGTTTGTAGCTAGAGTTGGCTTCTGAAGCAAATTAAAGAAGCTCGTTTAATCGCATTATTCTTTTTCTCTTATGCCTTGGATTATCAATTTAACTTGGCATTATATATTGCATTGTTTTCTCTGGAAGGTGTCAGGCGTGTGTAGTTGCGGTACGATATTGTACACGGTGTACACCCTTCATAAAAAAAACCATAAGTGGAAATTAATCAAAATCGAAATCAACTTAATTTCTGTATTACACATGAAATAATCAAAATTAAGCATGAAATGGTATAGGGTGCTCCTTATACAGAGACACATAGTATGCACACACAAACAAAACAACAAACAGAAGCACATTTTCCAGCTTGCTAGCTCTTCTTGTCATCTCATCTCATGATATCGGTCAGACTGTTACTTGGCAAAATAGGAAAGCGAGGTCTGCAACTGGCCCAAACGCCTTACAAACCTGTCTGACAGAGTTCACCCCACCAACAATGTTGGTCGCTAATGACTTCATAACTTGACAAAATTTTAGCAACGGGATATACTCCAACGCAGAGCAACAGTTGTTTTCTGTGAAGATGGAAGCAACAGCAATATCTTTGCCTGTTGGAATTAGTCTTACACAGCGGTCGACGTCGTTGTTAACGCAGTTTTGCCCAAGACCGAGACACACAGGGGCAAACGTAGCAAGCATGACGATGCTTATCATCATTCCCATGGCCAACACTTTGTTGCTTGCCATTACAATTGGAATAATTGGAGAATGGAATTATAGTTTTTCAGTATACTTGTTGAATTTGTGTAAGTAAATATTTGAGGTTGCTTAAGCTTTTATTTATAGGCAACGCACATATGGATTATGAATTTTCCCAGTAGCTTAGTTTAATTCAAGATTCCAAGCATTATTAGTTGATCTCTGCAAGTTCATGACAGAAATCTCAGTAAAGATTGAAAAGATTGAACATTTTTGGTGTCAAGATTTGACTATACTATAATATAATCTTAAAACTGTACCGTAAACCCAAGTTGTCATCTAAATATATAAGCAGAAATAAGTATGACTGTATCTGTATGATCATATGTCTAGACTTCTAGCATAATATGGAGTAACAAGTATGGTGGGTAGCAGATTTAATTAGCTGTCGGATTTGCAGATCAAACTCAATGTTAACAGCTTATTGCTTTTGCTAGGGTGTCTGTTCATAATTGATTATTCTGGGGAATTTGTAAAAACGTCCTCCAAATGGCTTAACGCGGATCAAATCCTCAAGAATGAGCTAAAGATCTGTCTAAAGCCCAATTCCATACGTACAAAAGATGTAAAAGTAGGCTTTCTCATCAACCAGCTAGCCTATGAGTTGTGTGTATCCTTTCGGGCTAGCCAAAACCAAATAGATTGTGTTAAAGGTTCTATTGTGTTCACTTGTCGACTTCTTGTTGTTAAATTATTGTCTAAACAAAAAAAGAACCAGGTAGATTGTGGCAACTTCTTCATCAGTGAATCCCCTTCGATTGCATAACTGATCTTGCGAAGGTCAGATTGATTAATCTTAAGAGCTTTAGCGGTAAGCACTACACTGAAAGCGTACCTGTATCTAGATAAACTCATAAATAAACATATTTATATTTATGTACAAGCAGAATTATCTTACAGTATCACACACAAAAAACAATATTATCTTACAGTATTTCCATCAAAACAATTATCTTACAATAGTCGTTCATCGAGGAAACTCTTCTTTCACGAGCTATTAAGCCACATTAGGCGGATGCATGTTGAATCTCCATATAGGAACAGCAATCGAAAGGAAAATTAATTAAGAACATATATAAATATGAAAACATAATTTCAATCAAAGATGTTGGCACACACCGAGAACAATGAAATGTAACGTAAACACACAAAATAAGAAGCAGGCGAGCAAGCAAGCGAAATTGCTCGATCTTCTCGTGGTATTAGTTACTCGTGCGCCTGGCAAGCATCAAATGCTAAATCGCTACCTACCCCAGCCGCCTTACAAATCGTTATCAGAAGGTCTATCCCACCAAAGCAGCTTATTAAATTCCTCACACACTCACAAGGTAGCCATCCCTTGATCGTTTTCAACTTAGCGCAACAATCGCTGGCTGATAAGAGGTCAAGATTTAGAGGAAAAGTTGCTACAGCTCTTTGGCAAGGGAAGTTGTCCCCAAGATCGAGACACAGCACAGGTTCAAACATAGCAAGCATGACAATGCTCATTATCATCCCAATGGCCAACACTTTGTTGCTTGCCATTTCTTTACTTGAGAAAAGAATAGTAGTAAAAAGTTATGAAGATGTTAAAACGAAGAGGAGAATTTATCAAATAGTTGTTTTCAGTTGGATATGAACTAATGGAACTTCGAGTTATTGGGGTTTTATAGCAAAAGGTCCCATTATTAAATAGTTTAAATTCGTAAATATTATTTCAGAAATTCTCAGTAAGACAATATCAGCATACACTGAGTATTAACATCCCATAAACAAAATGTCAATTGTCACTATTCTAAAGGTTGACGGATATATGTTGAGATCGATGATCGATCGTCCGAATATTTCTGTAACTCTGTAAGCCAAATAGCTCAGCTTAGCTTACGTAGGTAATTACGCAGATGATTCAACTAAATAAACATTTTAATCGAAGTAATTACTTGTTAAGCGCTGCAAACTACATATACGTACTTGTAATTAATTAAGCTAGTCGTCATTTTACAATAATGGTTGACACCATCTCAAGTTTCACTATTCTTGACTCTTTCATTCTTTTCCTGTTTTGGAAGAAAGAAATCGTTACCAGTTTAGGCTAGTAGCACTATGACAGCAGATATGCTAGAATTTAAATATTCAGTGGCCAAGAGACCACTTCAATTTCAATCCGTAAAACCTTATAGCTTATCTCAAAAACCCAAGCTAGGCAGAAGTATTATCATCATCATTAGTATATGTTAAGTACAATGACATGTTCAAATGTTCAATAGATGCAGATTTAGTTGTCGGATTCAAAGATCAAACATATATATATTCGTTAACAGCTACGGGGTATACGTACGTTACTAGCAGTAAAATTTGCAGATCATATTCATTGTTGAATATTGGCTTATATAATAATACTCACGCATATATTGCTTCTGATCCTCGCGTCACTATGGTCGTCATCGGGGCAAATATTCTAATGAACTACTGGCAAATTGGCAATACGAAAGAGTCAACCTAGAGTCCAACAAGGCTTACCAAATAAAGTTTGAAGACAAGCATATAGTCTATACGAACTTGTAAAACTTAATGAATTGAAATATGATCAAAGAAGAACAGTAGAACACTGATCATGCATGATGTATGATACCATATATAAGCCAATTCTCTCTTTATTTTCACTCATATATGAGTGAAAATAAAAATAGAATTGTTACACCAAAAAAAAATAAAGATAGAATTGTGAATGTATATAGATTAAAGATTGAAATTAAGCTTAAAGCTTATTATATTGACTCTTGTTTATGATGAATACTGTTACCTTTGATCTAGCAAGTACCTTATTTATACTACTCCAGCTGGTTTGTTATGCATCTAACAGATTACAAAGTTCTCTCTTATTTGGCGCCAAAACTAACAACTTCCAACTACTTTTAACCGACTTGCTCCACACGTGAGTCGCACATGTGTATTACATTCTTACATACGAAGCCGCAAGTCCGATCCACTGCACTTTTCTAAAGGCCTGTGAGGCTCTGTGATCACGCTGTGCTCAAAGCTAAGAACGGGTTGCAACATGCAAGACGTTTTGATGAGTGCTTCCAAGGCGTTTTGATGAGTACTTGCATTGCAAGTTGGAACTCTCTTGCAACTTTACTGTCAGCCATCGGATTTGCAAAAGTTACAAACACGATAGTAAACAGCAGGCCATTTACATTTTCTTTTGGATATTTTACCTTTTGGTATTCTGAGCTTTGGCCTAATTAACGATTGGTTACCCGAGCTATTGGAAATGTTTTTTTTTGTTACCTAAGGTTTGTTGCTGTTATCTTTTTAGTGGTTTGATCGTTAAATTAATAGGTTGACTGTTAAATTTGCTGACGTGGCAGTTGATTTTCCAATTATACCCTTTCATTTTATGATATTTTACCTTTTGGTTACCTGAGGTTTGGCATAATTTACGATTGGTTACCCAAAGTATTTAATATATTTTTTGATTACTCGAGGTTTGTTGACGTTATCTTTTTAGTGGTTTGACCGTTAAGTTAATAGGTTGACTATTAAATTTGATGACGTGTCAGATGATTTTTCAATTATACGTACTGTTTCATTTAATGGCACTAGTGGTTGGAAACATGCATTATAACGATGTGTATTTGTGTTAACCTTGACGCCCCTAGGAGGGCAAAAGGGGGAAAACACTCTTGGCCACTTATTTTTATTTTTAAAATGGTGGATATCTAATCCTAAACCTATGGCTCGAAACACCGACTCGACTCCACCATCCCCTCTTATCTGTGACCAAGGATTCTTTTATCCCTCGTAACGGCTAATAATATCTGTCATTACAAATATAAGAAATTGTTGTCACAGATATTTTTGTTAACCAACTAAATAAAACTGTGATGACGGATCTTAAAATTCGTCATCACAGATAATGGGCAAAAGTGTTTGCCCTCTTTTTTTTCGTGTTGCTCTCCTAGGAGTATCAAGGTTAGCCCAAATACTCTTATAACGATCATATGATGTGCGGTTGTGATTGACTAGATTTTTAAAATTAAGTGTTGAGAATTTTCCATTACAACTAACGGGCAATCATACCTTCATTAAGGGGTGGGAAGTGTATTTGCATTTGCACATACACATACACCAAATAACCCTAAACCCCAAAAATTCTCAGAATGCCCAAGGAACCCAAAAAATCAGAAAAAAATAAAATAAATAACCCAATATAATCATGGGTTTATGGGATTGTGGTGGGTGATTTGAGGATTTTTAGGGTTTGTGGGTGATTTGGGGATTTCGGGTTTTTTTTGTGTTATGCGTTTTTTCAACGTTCTGGGTTTCCTTTTATGATTGGGTTTTTTGTTTATTTATTTTTCCTGAATTTTTGGGTTCCTTAGGCGTTTTTGGGATTTTGGAGTTTAGGATTCTTTGATGTATGTTTGTGCAAATGCAAATATACTTCTCACCCCTTATATTGATGATGAAGGTATTCTGCTCGTTGTAATATATATGGAAGATTCTTAACCCTTAATTTTTAAAATCCAGTCAATCACAACCGCACATCATATGAGATTTATGATGCACGCTTCCAACTACTCGCGCCATTAAACAAAACGGTATAATTGGAAAATCAACTGTCACGTCAACAAATTTAATAGTCAACCTATTAAGTTAACGGTCAAACCACTAAAAAGATAATGTCAGCAAACCTCAGGTAACCAAAAAATATATTGAATACTTTGGGTAACCAATCGTACATTATGTCAAACCTCAGGTAACCAAAAGGTAAAATATCCTTAAATAAAAGGGTATAGTTGGAAAATCAACTGTCATGTCAGCAAATTTAACAGTAAACCTATTAACTTAACGGTGAAACCACTAAAAAGATAACATCAACAACTCTCAGGTAACCAAAAAAACATTTCCAATACCTCGGATAATCAATCATTAATTAGGATAAACCTTAAGGCAACAAAAGGTAAAATATCCTTTTCTTTTTGTGTTTAGGAGATTGATTAAGTTTGTTTTATTATTTCCATTTTATTATATTTTTATTATTTCCATTTTATTATGTTTCAATTAAATATTCCTCCCTTTTTTTACTTTTTTTTTTATACCATTTTGTCCCCGGTTTTTTTCTTAATTATAACTCAAACTAATATTTTCCCCTGTTAAATTATGTAGAAGGCTTGGTAGAAAGTACAATAGTATATTGATGTGTAGAATCGAAGTGGGGAAGACCCATATTTATATTGTTAAAATAGCTTATTAGCTAACTAGAATCTTAAGATAGTGTATAGTATTTCATAGTATTTGTTTCCTACTATTGGACATTAATATCTCAATAATATCTCTAACATTACTCCCCATAAGCGTAGCGATAGTATAACGAACGATGTGATTGGACAATAAGTAGAATACAAAATTGTGTGAACCCGTTTCATATATGAGATTGGGTGTTAATAACCCCTCTTAGGGTAAACAATAATAACACTTAGGTAAACAATAATGGACCCTCATACTTAATCTCATATATGAAACGGGATTACACAAATTTTTGTCGAAGTAGAAATATCCTTACTTTATCTTAGATAGTAAAATTGGATAAATAAAGTCATAATATTGGGTGTAAATATAGAGTCAGAAATGGGTAGAAAAAGCACTTAGGTAATGGGAACATACGAAGAAATTAAAAACACATGCATAATTAATGAAGCAAGCAAACGCAGGAGACGAAGAAGTTGCAGTGGTAATGCAGACAATCATACATCGTCTACAGGCAACACAAGTTTCAGGAATCAGCGGGTGCACTTTGTGAGACTGGCCGCCTTACAAACAGCACTGTCAATAATTGCTTCAGCACGTCCGTGGAGGCTCTCTTCGTTTGGATGATCAGCCCCAAGTTTCTCCAATACTGATTTCACCTCCTTGCACAATAGATTAGAAGATCCAGTCTCCTTAAGGACCTTGCAGCACTCATCCATTTCCTTAACATTTGGACTAATGAGTTTCTCTACATCAAGTAACTTTGGGCATGCGCTTTGCTGAAAGCTTTGCTGAGAGCAAGGCTCTAAGTTGACAGCCTCCGGCTTATTGCATATTTCAATTGTCGTTTTGACACGGTCTTGGAGGATCTCCTCATTTCCCACGGCTTCCGGGGTTTTCAGCTTGTTACCCAGCAGTCTGCACAGAGTAGCAGAACTTCCGACAGCCTTAAGGGCCTCACAGCAAGGAGTAATATCATCCAGTGGAGTCTTGTTTTTTGGATCAACTATCTTAGAGCACTTCTCAACTATGTTGTGCTGGCCAAAGCACACACTGGCAAAAAGAGCCAGGGAAATGCTGATCATAAACAGCACAATTTGTGACTTTTTGCTGCTAATGATCACCATTTTTCACCCACGAATATATGGCAGTGATGAAGAGTGAGTGTGAAGTGAAATTAAGAGGTGGGAGATTGGGATATTTGGATTCTCTTTGTTTTGTGTTTGGTTGCTATCTGAATGTGGAATTTGGATGAAAAGAAGAGGGATTGAAATCAGGTATTTATACTACAGTTGCGAAACGTAGTACGTGCAAAGTGCGCTACCTCATCTACTTCATATGCTCCTTCATATGTGTATATCAACAACGAAGACAATGCAAAGACATTTCTTTTATTAAAGCATGATAATGCAACACTATTCTAAACTATTTCTAATTGCTCCGGCCGGTTAGATAGTGACTTGGTATGATAGTGTGCAACCACGATGTACAATAATAAGTTAATAACACAAACGATGAACAAGGGATTTCGAGGTTCGAGCGTGGACATCCATACATTCGGATACCGGCCGAAAGATAGAACCACCAATATATCGTTAGGAAGAGCAAATTATTGGAAAATTAATTCTATGGCGATCAAATTGATTGGCAAACTAGTAATTCTGTAACAAAAGTTTGTTATTCGCACGATTTTCCTCTAAACAAAAGATAACGTTTGTGTTTCTTTGCTATATTTCCAGATCTGTTTTAACAGTTGTAACTCCTGAGGCATGGTAATCTCATAAGTAATCAGAAGTAACAACTGAGAACAAAATGCGTCACATCTGCAAACGGCAGCTTCGATCTTCTCTTCTTCTTTTTTTGTTGATGGATAGAATTAATAATAACCATTTAATTTATGGGGTAGTTCATTTTCAGCAAGGTGAAGGCCAGATCAAAGAAAGATCCCAGAACACTTCACCAAAGCAGTGTAGTTGCAAGCATGACTGAATGTAAGGTACTGTGATAAGGATAGTATCATTATTCTATAATCGATCTGTACGTTTATATAATTTTGACAGATATTTGATATCCGATTCTAAAATCAAAAAGATGCCCTTGAACAGCTGTTTCATGGAGTTAACCCTGGCATGATCATAGGGATGTCACTCCCACTACTATGATCACCGGCCACTCGTCAATTCTCCATATGACTCCTTCATATATGCAGACTTTTTCAAACAAATTAAATTAGGGGAAGCATAAGGTCTTCAATGGGTGACAGTGGTATACCTGCTTGCAATTCTGACATTGTCTTAAGGCTGAAGATGATGCGGTGCCTATAGTTTCAAAACAAAGAAAGATGAAAAGCAAAAAAGTTTACTAATGTTGATCACTGATCAAATGGTTCTCTAGAAAGTAGGTATTCTAGAAAATTGGGAACACCAATAGGACAGAAAAGAGGTACAAGATCATGATACAAGAAAAATTAACATTGTCTGGCATATATAGCTACTAAATTAAGGTCTTGCACAACTTCCTTCTGAACACTGGTTTACCCAAATGATTCCATGAAGGGCAACAAGCTTTAACATTTGGGAAGAAGGAATTTGATCAGAAACTCGGTAACAACATCTCTATTTTCTTAAACAAGGGTAAGGTTGCGTACATCCTGACACTGGGGGATTTACACTCGGTTGTTGTTTTTGTTGTTGCTGTTGAATTTGATCAGAAAGAAAGCTATTAACTACTTTGCTGAGAGAGAACTTAATGAGTCAGCAACTGTAACAAAAGCCGGGCGAAACAGACATTTGGAACCCTGAACAGATGGAATACTACATTCTGAGAAGTATTTAGATAAATTTCTAGCTTAAAAAGCACTGAAAGCACATTATCACGAGTGGTAGGTAAGGTTCAGCTTTGCAGAAGTTAAATATGAGCAACAGCAGGCAGAGTTTGCAGGTTCTGTTTAATTTCTAAAGCTTATTGAATATTGAATAAACTCATCCGCGGGAGCCCAAAGGCCATAGTTTGGAGTTCAATGATATTCTGAGTAATTGTAATTTGTAAACCAACAAGTCTTTGGTACAACCCGGGGCCAGTAAGGAGTTAGAACATTGCAAACAGCGCATAGGATATTAAGTCATCTGGCATCGAACATATAATCTAGAGGTGCAAAGGTATGATGTTTGATATGCAGAATGAAGAAACTTACATTTGACTTTCTAGTTGTTTAATTTTTATTTTTTTGGTAAGCTGGTACATACTCCTACGTGCAAATTGAACCAACATTGATCAATAGCTAAAGAAGAAGCAAACGAACGACATTGCAGTGTCACTCCCCGGTCCATTCGATTGTATTTGTAAACGAAAAGGGGAAGTTTGAAGTATCAAAAATTCAAAATATACATGAGGAGGAGGGGTGGCTGGTTTAGCCTTTAGGATTGAAAGAAATGGTAAAAAGCATTACTAACACTCGAAATATCTTGAAATCAGGAATGTAGGACCAAAAACGTACAACTTATAATTCAAATGTAAATAATGTAATGCAAGAGGCTAAGCAGAGCGAGCAGCTTGCTCCAAGGATAAATAGCCTGTCTAGAATTCTTTCCAGCAGGCGTCCGGGCCAGGACCACAAAGCTTGAAGATGTTGCTAGCACGGTTTTGGAAGTCCTTTTTGCCTTCATCATTACCAAGCAAGTCAAATATGGAAGGCAGCAGCCCCTCGCCATGCTGAGCAATTTGATCAAATTCACCATTGCAGCACTTATGAAGTGTTACTCCCAACTTTTTATCAGTTTTGGCTTCATCAAGAAGGACGGAGACATCTACATTCAAGTCAAGCAAAGACACCAAACCTAATAAGGGATTACCAGTGCACGATATCTTTACGTTACACTTCTGTAACAAAACATTGAACGAACTATAGAGAGTGTCGCTTGTCTCAAGAAGGTTGCTGATTAAACGATCGGTCAACATTACAGCATCCACAACACCACAAAAGGCTTCAGAACTTTCCAACTTTCCAATGACATTTGTAAGGGGCTCACACCACTTACTAGGGAGTTGATCAGTTGGGGTGGTTTGAGCTGTAATATCGTTCAAACAATCGTTAATTATTGTGGTGGTGTCTTTGTTGTTGTTGGCATCTTGGGCAAAGCATAGAGTAGAAAACATAACCAGGAAAATGCTGATCATGAGCTTGTTGTTGCTGATGATCACTGCCATTTTCTCAGCTTTAATTTTCACTGGTGGAAATTGTGAATTGTGTGATGGTGAGAACTGAGAAGTAAGAGTATTATTTGATTGTTGGTACTGGATGAAATGAAACTTCAAGTTGGCTACCACAAACTTCTTGAGGAATTTTTATTTAATAAAATATACAAATAAGAAATTGTCCGTTGTAACTTGAAAGCATGATTGAACGCCTATCACTTTCCAGAATTCATTCATCTCTTCACGTCCTTTCCTTCATGAAATACAATTGTTGACTTGTAGGGTGTTGTATAGCCGTCTAAGGGTGTACTTTTTTCTGGTTTCTATTTACTAAACTAAACTTTTCTGAGCTTAAATGTGATAAACTGAAATTTTTGTTCTGACTATATTTTGACACTCCATTACGGAGTATTAATCAAAATCTTATCAATATTCATTTCTTGTGAAACTATATTTTGAAATTTTTCCAATGATATACAAATAAACGAATTTCGGTGTCACAACTTCCTACGGTTAAATACGAGCGAAGATATAAAGAAGCCTAACTGCTAAGCATAGACAAAATTGCTCAATTCTTTATGTGTTGCCTTCAAAAAGGGAAAAGAAAAGGAAGCTCTACTTTCTCACCATAAGCTAAAGGCGTATAGGACATACAAAGATACAAGCAAAGGTTTAACCATAAGTCCATAACCAAACCAAGTTGTCAGTTGACTCGTGGTCTTTACTTGCGAAACATTGCAGTTGTCAATCCCTGCAGTAGTTACGAGAAAATGCAGATTGCAGAAGCAACCTGCAATCTACTTTCCCAGCAGATACATGTTTTCTTTCATCTTTTACCCTCCTGAATTCACTTCAATTCCATATTAACATTAGAGAAATAAAGAAAAGAAATAAAGAAATGTCGGTTATCTCATTAACGAGTGATCAAATTGCTTCAAACACTGGCATTTTAGGTCTTGACTAGTTCAGTAAGATGCCTACATGTATATCTGCCATGAAGGCTAAGGGCAGAAGAAAGAGAGGAAAAAAGCATTCGTCATTTACAGTATGGGGGGGAGCTGTACATATCTTCCTCTGTTTAAAAGAACAAAAATGGGAGAAGGGGGGTACAGGAAGATACAAGAGAAATTTACATAGTCGAACGTTGTAGAATGCTAAGATTGAGGAGCTGAAAAGTTCTTGCTCTTTCTGAAGAAACTAAATGTCTTGCCAAACTTTCTTCTCGAAACTGATTTACCAAAAGGCTTTGGATCGAAAATTGGCGTCACCTTTTCACTTATCGATTTATTAAGCGGCTTAGGCTCTGGGGGCAAAGGTGTAAACTCTCGCACTGAAGGAGACCTATTGACTCGTTGTGGTGAAGCATCCCGCTGCCTCTGCTCTCTGAACAACATAAGAAGCTTCTGAGCCTTATCTCTCCCCCTTGCAGTACCATTTACTTGAATCGATACCAACGAAGGAATTACCCCTTCTTGAAGGACCAATTGGCTACACTTGTCATTTCCAGTGCAAATAACCAATAAACAAGACACGCATTGTTCCTGCTCCACAGGCTCACCAGTGTCTAATATGACTGCAAGTGCAGTTATAAGGCCAGGAGCTGCCGTAATAGCCTCTTTCGCAGAATAATTGGATGCTAAGTTAACTAGAACAGCTATAGACTTCTCTGTCCAAGTTTGATCTCTGGGCTCGGTTAGAAGAAGTTGTAGACCATTGATGACCCCTGACTGAAGAAGAAACGGGATATTGTCGGCATAAGTGGAGAGATTGAACAGAGTATGAAGGGCATCAAGCTTTGTCTGCGGATCAGTTTTGGCAAGAAGCAGCTTGATCAGAAAGGAAACTGCTTTGCTTGAACCTACTACTGGTTTTGCCTCGTCCAGGCAGGAAATGTTAAGATACAGAGCAGCTGCCAATCCATGAGAGTGGACATCAGCAAGCATGTCCTCCAGCAGGGGAAGGATCCCAGCAGCCAACATCAACTCCTTGTTTCTGTAACAAAAGGGAGAACAATGTTAAATCATGCCTAGTTTTCGTGATCCCAAAAGAAAAACACGTCCTAAAAATAATTGAAACATCAGAACGCCTTACTGAGACGATACAAATATATACAAATTAAAAGCATGAGTAGAAAATTACACCTGATAATCAATCCCAGTAGAATATAGTACAATGGAAGGCAGCAAAGATAAACGCTAACCTGATATTGTTAACAGCAAGGTTGAAGAGGGCCATAGCACCCACTTCCAGAGCCAGATCATCTGTTTCATCAAGTGCGGTCTTGAGAAAGCATACAAGTGCCTCCACAAACCCATGTGCACCCATGAACATCCTTGCCTCTTCATCATCTTTCAGTAAGTGCCTAATCTTCTCCACAACTTTCCTCTTACTTGTCAAGTCTTCTTCTCCTTCAAGAATACTCAAGAAGTTCTCATACTTCTCAAGAACATTAGGATCACTTTCTGTTTCTTCCTCTTCTTCTGAGCCACTATCATCTTCCTTCCCTGCAACCTCTTCAATGACATCACTTTCCACTGGCACCACCTTCATCTCCTTCAACTGACTAGAGTTGCTGCTATCTATAGACTGAGATTGTATTGAATCACAGTCAGATAAAGCAAGCCTCCAATAGTTAAGATCAAGAGAATCAGGAGGCCCGTCAGGTATAGGAGCGCCGTTCTGTTCACACCAACTAGCAATAAGGCCTTTCACACAATAATTGGGAGTCAGACAGAGATGAGACAGATGTTGCTGAGTCTTAGGACAGGTATTGTGCCCATCATTGAACCACTTCTCTATGCAAATCCTTTCATAAGTCTGACCAGAAGAGATTATAACAGGGTCATACATGAGCTGCAATGATATAGGACATCTTAGCTCCTCGGGTGGAATGGGTATATGCTCAGACCTTCTATTACTTGGCCTAAAATTTAAAGACGGCTTGAAGTTGAAGGAATTGATCTTAGAAAACTGCCTGTCAAACGCCCTGCCATGGCAGACTGGTACCCAGCCATCCTCAGAAGATCCTTGCACTGTTGGAGAACAGGGTCCAGAACCTTGGGAATCGTGATCATCTCCAAGGTCACTTCTAAACAATTTCGAGTACTTTCGCATGAAATGTAAAAGATACGCTACAATGGATTCTTTCCGCTTGTCTACCTCCATACGAGCTTTCTCAATGAGTTTCTTGAGAGCTCTTCTCTCAGCAAGGGCTGTTCGAGAAGAAGTAATCCCAAGTCTTGATGCAGCTTGGTGAAAAGACTCCAGCTCGTTGTTTTCATTTGAACTATCTTCAAATTTTCTTCCCTGCTGGAGTAACACTATGATATCATCGCCCACCTGTTTCTCTAATGGATCAAGGGAAAACACAACGCCCTCTAATTCAATGACGATATCTTGAACCTGCAAGACCAAGAGCATTGAAATAAGGACAAAGATAACAAAGATGGGAGGTTTTTTTCTTTTCTCTTCAAAGGCGGGGGTTAAATCAGTAATGGCCCCCTATAGATGGCATGACAGATAGAGATAGCTGATGAAGCGAAAAACAGTAGAGCTTTTAGACTAGTTGAAGTAAAGCAAATGCACTAAAAATCCCTAAGAACTTTCATTAAGCTATCACATCAATCAGCAACAAGCCACTTTGAATATCAAGCACAACCCCTTTTTAGATTTTGATCAGAAAGTTGGGCCCATGAGTAGTGAAGAAAGGAACCCCTTGAACAGAACCCAGTTCCATATATAGAAATAAACATAATCTCCGCATAACATACTTGAGCCAGTTTAAGATAAATTATGCAGAAATGAGGAGAGTAAAGCAAACCAGAGGCAAAAATTCACCACAATAATCATAGAACATCAACCTAAACGAAAGACAAACCTGACAACCAATTGATTGAGGAACAATATCTTCGACACGCCTCAAACTATCTATAAGTGCAGATTTTGTCCTCTCAAATTTCAGAATAATAGAATCTCCAGTGATCGCCTACAAAATACATTCACTGTCAGGATGTAGTCATGAATTATGAAATAAAAGTTAAGCTGCCTAAAAAGAAGAAGAAAGTAAACTTACCAGCTACTAAATTCAAAATATATATATTCACATGAACGACAATGATTTCAAAACAACGGGAAGCCAAGTAAACCTACCAAGTAAAGTTTGCTACACTCTGAACAATGTTGTAGAAGATTTCTAGCCTTCTCGAGTGCTACATGTAACGAGCACAGAGTCTGAATTCCTGACCTACTGCGTGGGCGTGCAGCTTCCAGGGCAGGGAAGATATTCAACACTTTGCAGTATATATTCGACAACAATCTACACATTTCTCCATGCAGCTGCAAAGAACTCAAAATTGGTAAGTACCAAAACTGGTCACAATCCATAAACACAAAAGAGAGCAACCCAAAACAAGAATATTGCTAGTACTACACAACTTGATCATGTCATTATCAGCAAAAAGTTCTTCACAACTAACAACTTTTTCTTCTCCCCAACTTTCATCAAGCATACGTTTCATATGAAAAAATTTAATGACATCCACCTCACAAACTTTTTCACATACAAAAATCAGCACACTCCACTTCTCGAGACAATTAAGGCAAAAAGCAAGCAAAAAAGATTAAATCATTCACATATTTGTTCCATTCCTATTCCCATAGGTTCAACATATTCATATCTCATAATCACACAATCATGACATGATACTATAATATAAGATTATCATACTCATGAGATCATTGACAATGGAAACTCAAACAACAACAACAACAACAACAACCGAGTGTACACCCCATTCAACGGGGGTGCTCGGGGGTCAGGATGTACGCAACATTTCTCAAGAAACTCAAACAATCACCACAAAAATGAAACATAATAAAGATTTGATAAAATGAAATCATTAGCACCAAAAGACCTCCCTTACCTTGGCATCACTAATAGCAAACAAGGTTTCTTCAAGCTCATTAGAATCCATATCTTCTATTATAAAATCTTTAATTCTCTAAATCACTATATCTTAATCCAACCTCTTATCTGCAACCTGAAAACAAAACCAACAAACATGTCACCTAACTTATAAAACTAATCATAACAATACATGGTCCTTAAAATTAACCAACTATAGAATATATTCATTCATTAGTCACATCATCATCATCATCATAGTAATTTAAAAAAGGTTCTTGATATCACAAAGATCATGTTTGACCTCAACAAATTCCATTTGACCATTTGCCAAGCTTAACAAAAACAAAGAAAAAAAGAAAAGAAAAAACAACCTTAGAGAAGAGAAGCAAGAGATCTGAGAAACGAAAAGGGTAAATAGATTTCTGAGAAATACCCACAAAAAGACAGGTTTTTTGAAATGTTATAGACGAAAAAAGCTCAAATTTTTTTGCCAACAAGATGCCAATGCATAATTATTATTTTTATTTTAAAAGGAAAACAGAGGAAAATAAGAAATACCCAGATGAGAAAAAGGTAAAGTGATGTCAAAAACGGCCGAAAAACAAGGTGTTATGTTATGTAGTTATTACCCAGGAAAATCGGAGGGGTGCCACGGAGGCTTCATAAAATAACGGCTTTAGCTGAGGAACAGAGAGAGAGAGTTTGATGTTGATGATCTGTTTATATTTGTTTTTTAGTATAACGGTTAAATGAATCTCTCTCAGCTGGAAATGGCAGAGGAATAAGGAGAGAGAGTGGAGTAGAGAGAAGAGAGGAGAGGGAAGGTGGACTGAAGAGGAATGGGAGGAGAGGAGGGAAAGTGGGAAAGGGAATGCTTGTTTTGCTCTTAAGCCTCTCAATCACTCATGGATGTTATGAGTGTAGGACAGTATTTTAAATTCATTTTTTTTTTTTTGGTAGAATTTATTTTTTATTTTTTTGAGTTGGGATATGAGTATATGGATTATGAATTTATAATCATGATGTATCATAGGGTAAATTGCTTCTTTTTTATTTACTAGAAAGTGAATGGGAGTAAATCACATTATTTGATACACTTATATTAGATTATCCTGGAAGACTAGAAGGCTGGAAATTCTGGAATATTTTACGCTCTAATATATTGTCAATTTAATAATTAAATGTATTGTTAATGTATTTTAAATATATTTTATGAATTTATTTTATAAGTCAGAAATGCATTTTCATTTTCCATAAAAATATTTGTGCAATTATTTCATATATGAGTCACGGTCACCAAAGACCTAATAATAAACTTTCTTGTCATTAAGGATCATGTCTCATATGGCACTATGGGCGGTTTCTGTTCGGGTTGTCATAATTGGAGTGAGCTTAAGTATGTTTGATTTAAAATTTTATTTAATTGTTTTTTTAGTCATTTAATTATCCATCAAAAATCTATAAATATTGAGTTTTCATGAAATTAAATACTGAGATAATTTCAATAACATACAAAATGATTACGAATACGAATAGATATCCTAATGTTATAATTTTTACGCTCATAAGATACGAAATGGACTGTATATAACTAAAATAAACAAAGACAAAATAAACTTAAATGAAAGTAGTATTGAAAAGAACATACCCCGTTGGAAAATTGGATTTTGGGCATGAAAATGATAAATGACACATGTTATATTTTCAAGTTTAACAAGAATTATGGAGATTGAGTGAGTACTTGTTAGATTCTAACAAAGAACAAAAGATAGTCTACCAAAGAAAAAGGGGAAAAAAGATAAGAAAAACATCTCAATTTCATTATCAAAACGTTAATAGGTTATGAAATAAAGTTCTTAATTGATCATTTAAGTTGCAACATTATGGGTTATAACTTTTATGATTGTCTTTTAGAGAGAGTATATTAAAACTAGAGCATCTTAAGAAAAACAGCACAATATAAAATAAAAAAGGGTATAATATAATGATAAAATAAAGAGTGTTGTTTTCATTTGTAAAAGACTGACTTAAACTGATATGAAATGGGAAATAATGAATTGAACTCAACTAAACTAAGTTAAACTAAAACTGAACTGTAACTCTATAGATGGACAAAACACTGACTAACTCTTACATGTCACTTTTCTTATAAAATTGCTAACAAGTTTTAATGATATTGACAACATATATCTCTTTGTTCATAGAAAATTGTTTGAATCTGTTTTATATATAAGACTGGGTATTAATCACGCCTCTGATAGTCATTAATCACCCATCGGATAAACAATAATTACCACTCGCGTAAATATTAATTTTTGCGTATATTTTTTGCGTTTTATATATACTTTACTTATGCGTTACTTAGACTTTTCATGTTTATTCACATTTTTATTTTTTTATGGTTACATAACTTACATTGGTTTTTAATGATTTTCACCGTAAGAACAAATGTTTTTATTGTTGCATTAGTTTCTAACGATTTTTCATTGCAGGCACAAAGATGTTATCATAAAGGTACTAACTACTAAGTGGGTCATTCTAGAACAGTCTGCTGATTTTTTGGGATAAGGCTGCGTACATCAAACTCCCTCAGTACCCCATATGAGATGGATTAGACTAAGTTGTTGTTGTTGTAAATATTTATATTTCATATTTGAAACGAGCTCACTCAAATTTTTCTCTTCTTTGTTTTGTTGATAAGTGATACTGTAGCCATTTTTACCTGGATTAGTCTTCTTATGATTTTTCCGCAATCATACATTATTAGCAAGTATTTGATACATGCCGGTAATACTTGCCTAACAACTAACATGCCAAGTGTCATTTAGTGATGTTCACACATTACGGAGTATTGATGTTTTCATTCTGCTAATTTTTGGTGGAATCTCCGGAAAAAACTTAAGTGACCCTTCGGGTGGCCGACCCACTATTTTTTATCTTTATATCTCTCCTAAATTAAATAAGGCTATTTTGTGGATGGATGAGAGAGAAGGGTAGTTTATACTACCGGGTCAATGACCCACCGGGTCAGCCTAGCAATGTCCGGAATCTCCAACCCTATTAATAGTCAACCCGTCTTCCGTGCACCGGGTGTATATATACATCATGTGCCACGTCAGAGACATTAGTCATATAAAAGATTTCACTAGTCATATTACTACTAGTCATTAGTCATATAAAAATACCCACTAGTCATTAATCACATAAAAATGTCCATTAGTTATTAGTCACATAAAAATGTCCATTAGTCATATATAAACGATGACGTGGCACATGGTGTATATAGATTAATAGTTCGTACAATACGGGTACAACATCTCCTCATGCATGTTTAGTTGTTTACCAGTTATCCCATGTCAAATCGTGAAAAGTTCAGTTGTACAGTACTGCAGGCCTGTCTTGATGACTCGGTGTAATTTCCACCTATTTTCAAGTACGAAAATAAAGGGCGGCTTATCAAACTGAAGTAATAAAATAATTTAATAAAGAAATATATTTGTAGTGTTTCAGTGTTTTTTGAGCTAATGAGCTTCCCGGGTTCACTGGCCGACAACTGCCGACCTCCTTGTTTGTCGCAACTTAGATCTGTTAATTTAATGACTATTAAATGCCAGCTTTGCCCCCTGAGATGGGCAATGAGCACGAACTTATTGCACGGGGACAAGAGTAGAAACGAAAACCGTACGGTGAGTCGATAATTCATAATTCCCAAAACAAAAAATACCAGTTCTTAATAATTGAAGTCATGGAGAAAACTTTCTTAAAATCAAACAAATGGAGCATTTTACTCAGATCATCATTTAGTTAGAATAAATCCAATGAAAGCAATTAAGTGTATGAAACATATACTATAAGTTTCGGTGTTTCGTATTTGATTCTTATGTTTTGTAATTGATTCCTGACCGATGCATATGTAACATGTTGTGCGTACGTTCAAATCCATCCACCCCTAAATAATTATAACGGTGTTATATATGTGGCTTCTTATACACCAAAGACACTATTGTTGATCATTAATGTCGATTTTCACTTTGGTTAAAAGGGACGTTTTGTAAAGGAAGAATGCTTTATGTTTCAGTTCTCCTCCTAGTCCTGGTCCGTTGTCAGGCTAATGATTTAAGCTCGTGAAAGTTGTACTACTTTTGAAGATTAATTAGTCCAGTTCTATGCAGATCCAAGGCTTAAATTTAATCGAGTATCTTTTCAGTACTTGTGAGTTGTGAGTCTTGTGACTGATTAAAAAAATTAAATGAGTACCTATACATGATCGTTATCATGTTCACAGCATAGCACTAGAACTCGACAGGGCACTCGTTGCCTATTTTTAAAAATTTGGAGTAAGCTAAGTTAAACAGCAGAGAAATATAAGTACTCTAGTTTATAATATGTAGTCAATCGAATAATTCAAAGCACTTCGATCTCTGTAGTATATGTAGGTTTTAGCTAGTGTGATCTTCAACGATCACTTATCAAATCGTCCCGTTCTTATCAAGTCTCATGATCTTATACTCCGTACGGAGTATATGTTTTTCTATTGGTGTCTCAAGTCTCAACTATAGTATACATATATAAACTACTGTAGTACTGTAGTTAATATTTTTATTTTGATTATTCCAATCTCGAGTAGGTGAATGAACGGACGATGAATCGCTAGTTCTACGTACGCCTATAAATCTCTGTGTTAGTTGATACTCAGATGATTGGTAATAGGACTCATTAACATGTACAGTAATCTACAACGTGTACATATTTGTATCAATTGGGAGTTGACGATTATTATAGCATTTTTTAAAACAAAACAAACTAAATCATATTCTCACGATTTCAAAAAAAAAAAAAAAATCATATTCTCAAGTAGGCGTACTCTGAAGCTTGTTAAACTGATGTCTGTACCGACACATGCTTATAATTAGTTTACAGGTTCTCTAAGCTTATGAGAAGGAAAAGGGAATAACGAATGATTGTGTTATTTGTCTTTGTGAAGTCGTGTTTGGACAAATACTAGTCAATCCAGTATATACCGTAATCGACATTAGTCATGAAAGCCTAGTATATATAACTTTATTATACTCTTGTTTCCTCATCAATGTAGGACAAATTCGATGACAAGGTGCCTGCTATACTATTATACGGAGTATATATGCGGCATACGACGGTACTTTAAAATTAAGTAAAGGCTTTTGATCGGCCTAAGTGAAATGTGACTTAGTTTGAGTTTTAAGAAATAGGTTGACTAAATATGGATTAAGTTTGAAGTCGAGTATTTTGAGTGCTGAATACGCCGCGCCCCATCTTATATATATAAAACAAGTGTCCAATGTATTATTGTGAAGAGAGAATTTGTAGATAGTATGTACTTACGGTTTTAAATTACTTACGTCAATCTTTTATGTGTATTTGTTGGAAAAGAGCGAAGATGGATTCACAAAATCAACATTATTGTGTACCGGAGGGATCTATCATGTACGCCCAAAAATTAATTTTTACATTTTATCGAATTCCGGCCTCTTAGAATAGAATTATTTTTTGGGTGTACATATGATCGGATCCTCATTTTTTTCCCCAAACAAGCTCTACAAGCTCTTTTTAAATTTTAAGCATATTTAATCATTTTAATGCAATTAAATTTAATATACAGATTTGGATATGTTCAGCAAATCGAATTCTAGCTGAAGATGAAGCTAGAGTCAGTGGATGATTGAAAAATATATTCTAGTAGTGTCACTTAGGTAATGAAAGAGATGATCGTACAATTGAAATAGCAATACTCTTTAACTACTACGAGTAGTCCATCCCTAGCTATTCTATACTACTACCCACTAGTGATACTAGTTATCACTAATGGGTGGTTTGAAAATTTGTTTTTTCTGCAAAATATCAAGTTCAACAGAGTTGATATCAAGTTTAAATATGATAATATCAAGTCAACTGTGGTAATATCAAGTTGAAGAAGTGAAAAATCGATACTATCAAGTTTATAAACATCAATATCAAGTTCCAACATAACAATATCATGTTTAAGAACATTTATATCAAGATTATTGTAAAATAATAAAATATTATCACATTTGTTTGGCAAACTTGATAAAATTATCATATAACTTGATATTCATATACTTGAACTTGATATTTATCAAGTTACATGATGATTTTATCAAGTTGAAAATATGAAATATCAAGATTGGTATTAAAAAAAATCCTAGGTCCCCACCGGTATCGATGAACAGTATGAATACCTGATAGTAGTATAGAATTAATCGTTCACCTCTACAAGGAGAAGGGGTATTCTTGTAAAAGAGTAAAAGCATCTGAAGTTCTGAACAGCGGGTGCTAAGTACATCAAAATCAAGTGCCACAAAATGTTTAATTGTTCATTCAAAACAAATGAGGATTGGGGCCTCTCTCTAGGCCATATAGGAAATCCACGTTGGGGTATGGACATATGGTTGATTGGTTGGCCACGGATTTGCACAACCACGAACTCAGTACGCATGATGTACGATGATTTTATATCCACGGGAACAATACGGCAACACGCCTTAGTGCCAACTGTAGTATTGTTGCCAAATTCGATCTCTATTTCCAACCAAAAGTTTTTTTAGCACTTCCATCAGTGGTCAGTATTACATCATCTCTGATCCGTGATTTTGGGAGGGATTATCTCTCTTATCATTTCTCTGTAGTTCTCACTTTGCAACTTATCGACCAGGTGACTAGAGTAAAGTCCCCACCTCTCAACAGTGAAAACAAGTGGCTATTTTAGACAATACTCCAATGTGAGGTCTGCGGTCACACGTGTGTGTTTTGCCTTTTGTTATTTTACCGTGGATCACAAGTTTAATGTTTCGGGAAAGGGGTAGGTTACTGTACCTAACATGCATGATTGCAAATTGAATATCTGATCGACATCTCTCTCGTCTACTGTACGCATTCCAGTAGCTAGTTGAAAATTGAACCATATAAGGACCAACAAAAGAGTGCTTACAAGAGATCATACCGAGTATGGGTGGAGTAAAAGAAAGGAGCAAATTTATACGCCCTCCTCGGTTAATAGGTAGCCGACAGTGAATAGTAGAAAAAGATAGGCAGTGCGTTCGGAGTATGATTCTACCTTAAAGGTCTAGCATGTTCATTCAAAATGGTCAAAGAATTTCATATTACTCATAGTCACATCATATTAACTTTTTGTATAACCATATTTACTCAAACTATTTATAAATACACATACGGAGTACATTTTTTTAATGATCCCATATCCAAGAGTTTAGATTAGCAAATTTATAAAAGAGAAGTTAGGATATATGTAGACAGTATTAGAGTAGCTAATTGCTTCTATTTTTTTGGTACGGGTCTTAACTAGTTGCTTCTATTTTTTGGTACGGGTCTTAACCAGTTGCTTCTATTTTTTTTATTACTTGTTCATTTTACTGGAGTTTCACTCTAACTAGATCCGGAGCCGACCGGATCGCATACTCTGCTGGTGGGTGAAATTTCCAATGTGGGTCTTTGTATACAATGAGACTTGAGCTCAAAACCAGGCCCGTCTTAGGCCCTGTGCGAGCTGTCTGCCCGCACAGGGCCTCGGCCAAGAGAAGGGCCTCATTTTGAGGCCCAACTATTACTTTTTTTTTACTGTATGTAAGTGTGTAACTAGTCTGAAAGAAAAAAAAAGAAGTAAAGCAGTACATTGATAGAAGTACATCGATAGACTATCGTAGTAATTGTTCTCTGGGCCTCTTTGAATTCTCTCACACCTCCCAAAATTCAGACTTTCTTACTTACTTCCAATTATAGTTTCCATCAAACATCAATATATTGGAACTTTACATGATTATTTGCCCACTTTTCTATATATAAATATCTTTCTTTTTCTCTTTAATTTCACCATTTTTTTCTCAATGTTTACAACCCCAAATCAAATTCAATAATCTCAATTGTATACCTCTTTTAGGCTCTTTTATTGCATCCTTAAGGTACTTTGCTTCTTCTATTATTATTTTTTTTGTTATTGTACGTTTTTTTACTCAATTACTATTGTGCAGTATGTATGTTTTATAGTTAGTCTTTTGTTTTATACTTTTCCTGATTTGGGAGTTACTCTTGGTATGTTTGTTTGATTAATAAGTTGTTTTGATGGCAGTATCTAAATTTTCATTAACGGGTGTAATATTTTTTTTTGAGACTACAATATATATTTAGACTCCCATGATTTATTCTGGTATAGATTTTTTTTTACTAGGCCTCAAATTTATAAATTGCACCGGGCCTCCGAAAACTCTAAGACGGCCCTGCTCAAAACCTCGCTTAAGTATTATGAAGCTGCTTACCACTCCGACTAACCATGTATCACTTTTTTGAAAATCGATAAATAGTTACTTCTATTTTTATAAAAAAGAAGATATACAGAAGTTCGGAATGCGCGCCAGTCAACAAGCAAAATGGACACGATTTATCAGTGTGCTATCACGCTTACCAGTGGGCGAAAGTGGCAAAGTGCCCCCAAGACTTCAAACCTATGTGCAAATCAACCCATTAACTTAGAAATGTAGCAAATCAATCCCTAACTTAATTTTTGGGTGTTAAATAGCTCAAATCTTATTTTTCCACTTTTAACAAATTAACAAAAAAAGAACTTTTATAGCTGAAAATTCTAAATACACCAATTCTTAAAGATTATACTTTCACTTTGTATCATATACGTATTTTTGTACAGTTCAAATCATCGTTATTCGTTCATCAGTCATCAACTCATCACCATTGACTTGACGACTTCTCATTTTCTGATTAATGCCACCATTAATAGTTACCACAAAGATAAACAAATGGACAAAACTGATGCGACAATTGATATGATCTCATTATTTTGACTTCATTCATCATCAAAGATAAACAAATTCAACAAATCGGTTTGCTTGCATATGTTTATGGCTGCCTCTGCCTGGGATCTCTGCTCGTTCGAGATGGCATCCATTGTGATATTACGGACTCGAACCCGCCGCCAGTTCTGGGTCTAATAAGTCTGCTACTTGGGCCTGCTTGATGTGTTGCTGACTTGACTCCATTGATGCGGCTGCTTTTTTTCTGTTAGTACACCAAAGGACCAGCGGTAATGGCGGCAGTGAGACGGCAGTGAGAAGAGCGAATGTTGGTTGATACATATCTTCGGTAATTACAAGGAGGGAAGACAGTAATGTTAAGTACTCCGTATTTGTGTATTTAGATTTTTCAATCATAAAAGTTCCTTCTTTTTTTTTAATTTTGTTAAAAAAAGGAAAATAAGATTTGAACTATTTAACACCTAAAAATTAAGTTAAGGGTTGATTTGCTACATTTCTAAGTTAGGGGGTTGATTTGTACATAGGTTTGAAGTCTTGGGGTCACTTTGCCACTTTTGCCCCTATCAGTGTGGTCGATCGTTATTATCGTCTGCCATCACGCAACAAAATTAGCCGTTGGTCAAGCTCCAATTAGTTTGAAAAAATTAAAGATACCCCTCCACTAAAGTTTCAAATACCCTTTCGGTATATATTTTAACTTCGTAATGACAAGACTCTTATAGAATAGAGTTATGATTTGTGAACAAGCAGTGCACTAGCACAGCTAGTAAAGTTTTACAAAGTTTTCCACACCAAAAAAATTATTTACTTTATATTGGACTTTGGAGTACTTGATAAGTGTTTTTTTATAGATAAAATACAAAAGTATGTATTTGGAAGAAAAAGGATCCTATATGTGGTAAATAAAATAAAAAAAGAATTACTAAGGGCATGTTTTTGTTGTGTTGTTAAATTCGTTGTGTTGTTGTGTTCGTGGATACTCTGCAACGATCTATAGACAAGATCATGATGTTTCTCAAGTTATTCTTTCTATTTCTCTTTATTGGACTCGAGTCATCTTTATGCGTATTCGAAATATTGCCGGCGACCCGGCGCGCTATATATAATAACGGGCGGGGTAGCTGCATGCCCACGGCCATGTGTGTTTCTGCAAGTGCACATGCAACGAATTATCAACAGCACACAAGGCGAACCTTAAACTAGTTCTCTGATCATCAATTTAACAGTACACTAATAGGTCCGATTTAGTGTCAAGATATTTTGCAATCATTGAATCATTGTGGCAAGCTTTTTTAACTGGCTTTACCCACACATAGCTTGCTATGCATGGGTAATAATGTAATATGCATGTATGGTATATCCAATTATCTTAAAAACAAGTATGTCGGGCGACCTCTAGCATATGCAATGCTTCTCATTATTACATCTGAATTAGCTTATACTTACAGCATGGCAACACAAACTCATCAACCGTGACTCTCTGTGAACAATGATTTGCTCTTGTCACCTTTTGATTATAATTAATAGGTTAAATGATGTTCACTGTATCATTAGTGATCAATTGTTGTGCCGATGTGCATTGATGTATCTTGGAGTGCTTAATATGAGATGATACTTTTTTAGCTTGCATGTTGTTATGAACTACATAAAGCTAATATTATTACTTAACTTTTGTACTGCATTGTTGAATGCAAACTCGCCACGATCGAGTCTTTATTCTCATAATATAGTGGTATTTGGGTATTAAGTTGTATGCATCTGATCTATCCAAAATATTCCAATTGGGAAAAGAATGTCATACTCTCCAAGACTAGAGGTCCAAAACTCCAAATGGTGCAGCAATACTTATACGTCAACTCCCACGTCGAACAGCGTAAGGTTCACAATTAATGAATTCACCAATCAGTCAGTCAATTCACCAATCTAAGGTCAGGGGTCCTACGAAGATTGAACTAGAATACTAGA
This sequence comes from Pharnaceum exiguum, assembly GCA_900322385.1. Classification (NCBI taxonomy): domain Eukaryota; kingdom Viridiplantae; phylum Streptophyta; class Magnoliopsida; order Caryophyllales; family Molluginaceae; genus Pharnaceum; species Pharnaceum exiguum. The sequence continues at coordinate 13,777 of ONZK01002460.1, read as the reverse complement.
TGGATCCACTGTCTGGGCTCCAGGGAGCCATGCCAGGACAAACATATCCTCATCATTGAGTCAAAAGTTCGATTAGTTGAATTTGGAGGTAGCATAGCTATAGAAGCCAAGATCTTCTCGTACGTGGAATTTCCAATGCTTGGATCAATGGCTGATCAAAATATTTCTAATACACCAAATGGTAGTAGAGATCTTTTCCACAGCTCAAGTGTAATGAATGAAGAACATCTACACTGCTAGGGAGTTATAGACTTATAGTGATTTAGCAATTGATAGAGGGTTAAGATTGTCTTCCATAAAAGTTAAAACAGCCCCTATGGGGCCAAGCAAATCCAAGCCTTGGACTCTTGGTTTTCGAAATAGCATACGGAGTACAAATCGTTATATAGGGGCGATTAGCTAAGGCAAAATTAATTAATAATAATCCCTATTTAGAAGATAGCCCATAATAATTTATACTTGGGCACTCGTAACCGGCAGTGGTCTCTTGATCGCCTTGAGACCAAATTTTCGACGAGGGCGTGTATACGTGGCATAAAACAAGCGGGAAAGTGGGTGACTGGGCATGCCACATCAGATTAATGCTGGCACACCTTCACATGACCTCCGTCTCAATTTATCCTTGGGGTATTCCTTTTTTGGATGTATCAATTTGTTCTTTTGGTTTCTTAATTTGGTATGTTTTTTTGGCAAAATGTCGACTTTACCCCTGCCAGTTGCTCCTAATTAATTACTACCCTTCCACCTACCATTTCCCACTCACACAAGGGCATTATAGTCAATTATAAGCAAATAGTCCACTGCATGAAAAAATTTGCCAATCTCAAACCCGTGGGATAAATTGAGACGGAGCCGGAGGTAGTCTTTATCCTATAAACATGGCCAAACTTGCTAGCTGCGAATGCCATTTACGATGCAAACTTCTTAATTTGATTGGGCCAATACGAGTACTTAATTACATATTATTAGTTAAACTTTAGTCCAGCCCAACTAAAAGTGAGACCAAAGCCCACTAAATAAAATAGGCAACAATGGAAAAAAACAAACTAAAAAGGAACAAACAAGGGAGTGACTTTGAGTCTGACTAGTAAGTTTTCAGTGTGGTTTGTCAAACTTGACTTTCATTCATCTGCATTCTCCTTTCTCTCTCCACTGCCAAGGTACATTTGCCTTTGTCTTTTTCTTTTCTGTGAATTTCCCAGATGGGATTTTGTTGTCATTGTCTAGCCTTGATGTTACTTGGAGTTTTTTTGATGTGAATTGGAATTTTCTTTGTGGTTGTTTTGCAGATGATTGATGACCAAGATCTGGGATTTTTTGCAAACTTTCTGGGTGTCTTCATATTTGTGTTGGTAATTGCTTACCACTTTGTCATGGCTGATCCCAAGTATGAAAACTAAGGGTTTTACTTTTTATTTCTAGGAGATGGGTTGTTGGGGTTTTATAATTATGAGGTGTTTGTAGCTTGATATCATGAAATGTACTAGGTATAAACCATAAATATTGGATCTTTAAGGATTATGGAATGAATTACATGTGGGATTTTTCCAACATGTTGGAATTTTTGATGGTGTTATTTGTTTTTTGTATGTACTAATGTACTGTATCTATTTGTGTTCTTGCTGAAAAGCTTTGATTTTGGTTTATTCTGGTAACTCTGGTGATTTGGTGAAAGGTCTTTGGCATAAGTATATACTACACAGTGCACCATGTTTGAAGCTTGTTTGAAGCTGCTTTGTGTTTGACTTGTATATGATGAATGCAGCATTGCAGCCTGTTGCTTCTTATTGGTTTTGGTCGAAAGTTCTGTTCTTGGTATTGTGTTCAATTGTTTCGATGGCCCTTGTTTCTGGTGCTTTAGTTGTTTCTGTGTGACAGTTTCAGGATCCAAAGTGGTGGTTTGAATTGGGGGTATTTAGCTTGATGATGGTGTCAAGCTATGGGAATATGGGGGGTTTTTGAGATTGGGAATTTGAATAAGCGGGTGTGGGGGAATAGAATAGACTCCCGCGAACTGGGTCAATGAGTGTACTTTCTGTTCATCAATGGTCTCCGAGGAGGATATGATATTTTGCAGTGGAGTGGCAGTCCTGTTGAATTACCTATAGGAAAGCGATCATGTTTACAATCACATTGTCAATTATTTCATATTTGTGACGAGGAGCAACTGTGTGAAGGAAATGAGTTTCTGTATCCTCTTCTTTCGAGATGTTTTGGGCCTTTTGGCATAGGGGAGTTCTCTTACAAATCTTAATTTGTAGTCTTTAAGATGTCATCTCGCAAGATCTTATTCTTGAATTTCCTAAGGCGACAGACTGAATGCTGTCATTGGCGTGTTGCTTTTCCAGGACCAACCTTGGTCATTAATTGCCTGCTTTCTATGATGATGATATTGACTCCCGTCTATCAAAGGGTTGAAACATTTGAGAGAGACAGCCTCTCCTTAGCTCCAATCTAGAGCTATGCTCCAATAGTTTCTGATTTCAGCCACAGCCCCCAACCACACACACACACACCACACGTGCTTTATTTGATATGTGAAGAGGGGGATCTGTTCGCTTAGGTTGTTGATAGTAATAGTATTTCCAAGGATCATCTATTGTTTCCTTGTTGCTGCAGTTGATATCAGGTTTAGATAGACGATTTCCCTCACCATGCTTTTGTATGTGCTGGTGCTTGGTTACTTCTTACATTGTAGTGCTTTCGTGACCTAGTGGCATTGACAGTTACTATCATGAACGGCTTTGATAGTACTATGTTTCGTGCGTTATTCGTCAATCATATGCTGGGGCAGAATTTCTATGTCTGTTGTTTTGCTTTAGTGGCACATCTGAATTGCTTGTTACTTGTGAGGATCCGGGTTTTCACTAACCTGAAGGAGTACCAGAGACTTCTAGCATATATAGTACCTTAGACATGACCCGAAACAAATTAAGGAAGTGGTTTAGCGGTAATAGAGTTGAATTATATCTATTTGTGGAGCTAGTACCATTGTGAAAATTCTACCAACACAGAATACCACAGCGTACTTGTTAGTGGGTTTTATATTTGAGCAAGGAACGTGGAAGAATTATAGAATCAGTTTACAATGAGCTGTTCTGAATTACTGGTGGCTTGTCTCTTTTGGCTGGGATGCATTTCAATTTGCCAACATTGTTTACCCTTGTTACTCTTTAGTTACTAAATAGAGGTGGATGTACCTTTTTGTTGGGAGCTTTTACTTCAACTTTTGGCGTCCTAGTGTACTTATATTGAGGCCAGTAACCAGTTCTGTCAATTTTTTCATTACTAAACTGCTTCCTTTTGAGTACTCCTGACTTCCCGAGTCTCGGGTGTGCCATTGTGATCTGTATCAATGTGCTGTAAGTTGCTTAGTATGTTTTGATGTACTATTTTGACGATTTTAGAACTAGCATAGCATTTTGCCGTACCAACTTGATTGGATGATTGGTGAAGCCTGATCTTAGCTGAAAAGGGTCTTTTTAAGTAAGCATCTGAATTCTGATCATATGTTCTTTAAACGTCTCTGCCTCGGCGCTGCCTCTCTGGTGATGCTGTTGATTTCCCGTATGGCATTGTTTTTATGTGTGTGGATCCCTCTGTTAACATAATTCTTTTTCAGTTTCCTGCACGGTTTTAGTACTAGAACTAGGGGAGGATGCATATGCAAAAGTGCCATCGAGAATACTCCGCGTTCTCCTACTTGCATATTTGATTTATTTACCTGAAGTGGCTAGTCTTGCTGAGAACAGTGAGAATTTGTACTAGAGACTTGCAGAACATGTGAATTACCTTACTGAGAAGAAAATGTGAGGGATTTCAAGGAAAAATGAAAATTCCTGAGCTAGCTTTATAATAGGAAATGTTGAGTGGTGAGTAGTGACTAAGCTTTTGATTGCTGGGCACTCATGTTTTCCAATCCCTTAGACTTGAAGGTTGATCTTGTATACTTTATCCCATTATTTGAAGGACATCAAAATGCCGTATCAAAATACCTTTTGGACTCATGGGTCATTAGCTAACACTGCAACACGTGCTTAAATTAGTATGCTAATAATCCATCATTTGTTAGTTTTTTATTTTATTTTAAAGAGAGGCACTTAAGCAACCTTTAGGATTTAAGGTGTTAAGTGCAAGCACTCAGCAAGTCAGCTGGGAAGAGGGTTGTTGCTAACTAGGGCCTCTCAAGGGGAATTAAGTACTTGTGATGACTAAAACATACTTGACAATCTGAATAAACATGTTTCACTTTCTCAGTCTCAAGTTTTGTTAGCTTCCAAGCATAATATTCATGATTATAAATCACATATTATAATTGTAATAGTCCACTTTGTCATATAATAGTACTCAATTGATTAATCATAGTAGCCTACTATAGCTACATAGTTAGCTGGGAAGTTTTTTGATGATGGACGGAAAGCAAAGAGACTAATGATATTAGTTCTTTTCGCTCTTGGGGTGTAGATTTGGATTGGTGGTTACGCGAAAGCGATTGTTTAGATCACTATCTATGCAAATGTGAAAATTACGTTCAAAAGACAAGACAAAGTTTCATGCCAGCATGAAATAACTGAATTTGAACGACCGAAGGTCTTTAGATCTCTAATTGTATGTCGTATTCAACTTAAAGTTCTGAGTTTGATTTACCTCTACCATGGTCAGTCTCTTGATGACATGATGCATATATATTTCCCATTCTTACGAGAATCCTTACGATATCATCGACTTAATTTTATGTTTCAACCATGAGTTCACTAGTGTAAGTAGGTTGCATAACATACATGCTATGATATTTTCTTGCAGCAAATTGAGCTTGTGGCTAAAATGCTAAATGGTGACTTCTGATTGGTAATTGATAACATTTATGATTGGTTCTGCATTTATTCTCGTTAGAGACCAATATGAGATCTTGTCATTGAAGATTCATAATCAATCAAGACGATGAAGATAGGTGCTCATATGCTCTTGCCGTCTGATTCGAATTTGAGAAAGGTAGACCATCAATTTGTGGTCCTTTCTCCTTTAAATTGTGTCCACTTTCCCTTCTACAGTTCTACATAGAAAACCAACCAGAAAATTAAAGAAAAAAAAAATATCTAAAGAGGGAAAACAAGAGTTTGATTTCTCAATCGCACCTATTATAGCATCTTTGGATTTCTCTTCATAGTCTACGCCTCTACGGTATCTCAATCTTAACTCTGAACTAAGACTTCGCTAAAAATACTCTGTATGTTTGATGGTATGTAGTCGAATTATTAGCTTCATAATTTCCTTATTGATTTAGTTGTGAACTTGGTGACACAACAATGTCACCTTGAGATTAATGTACAAGTTACAAGATCAAATTACTGCCGCAATCTCGATCTAATCTTCAGAAAAGTCGTTCCAATTGCACTAGTGATATTTTTTGGGTTATTTTTTTTAGAAAACAAAGTCAATAGTGCTCTACGATATAGGACTAATTGCATCAATAATACAAAAATAAAATGAAACCGTAGGTTCAGTCACAATCACAATGATCATCAATTGTTTCAGCCATTTTAATAGATCAAATCCTCTGTTTCAATACCACAAAAAAAAAAAATCTGTCCTTTAATTTGCCGTAATGATTCACACACCAGCTTACACTCATAAGAACAAAAATAATCAATGATCAACCCAAATACTGCCAATAATTCCAACAACAAAAGCAAATCTTAATCACAAAAATCACCCTTTGTTAATCATAAGTTCATAACAGTATAATAATAACACCCCAAACAACAAACCAAACCAAACCAACACCTTACACCTTTCTTTGCTTTGCTTCCCTTCTACTCCCCACTCTTCTTTCCCGTTACAACTAAACTCATGACCATTATCACCATACACATTACTCATCACTGTTTTTCCTTTCCCTTCCTTGGCGCCACTACTGTGGCTCCCACTCCCTTAATCACCCAAATTAATACCCCTACCCACCCCTCCCTCTACTCCACTCTCTCCCCTCGCTCCCCCAACTAACTTAACCACATTCATGTAAACCCAAAACACACACACATTGACACACACACACTAACACGCAAAAAATGAAGAAGCTCATTGTTTTACTACTACTGTTCATGATCACCACTATCGACAATGCAGTCCACTCTCTCACCTCCGACGGCTTATCCCTCCTATCACTAAAGTCAGCCGTAGAAACCTCACCAGCCACCACAGCAGCATTCGCGAACTGGAACGAGAGTGACCAAGACCCATGTCACTGGACGGGAATCACGTGCGACAATTCCACGTCATCTCCACGAGTTGTCGGGGTATCAGTAGCTGGAAGAAACTTAAAAGGCTACATACCATCAGAACTCGGCTCTCTCTCCTCTTTACGTCGACTTAACCTGCATGGCAACCGTTTTCACGGCACAATTCCCAACCAGCTTTTCAATGCAACGTCACTCCACAGCATTTTCTTGTACAATAACAATTTGTCAGGCCCTTTACCTTACTCACTGTGTTCTTTGCCAAGGTTACAGAATTTGGACCTTTCTAGGAATTTCATCTCCGGAGAGATTAGCAAGAGTTTGAAAGATTGTAAACAGTTACAAAGGTTGATCTTAGGTGGTAACAAGTTGAGTGGTAAAATGCCAGCTGGGATTTGGGCCCAGCTGGCGAACTTAGAACAACTCGACTTGTCTTCTAACTCAATATCCGGGGAGATTCCCGAGGACCTCGGGGAACTCCAGTCCCTGAGTGGGACACTAAACTTGTCTTACAACAAGTTGTCTGGAGAGATCCCGAGGTCGTTAGGGAATCTCCCCATGACAGTAAGCTTTGACCTAAGGGGGAATGACCTGTCTGGGGAGATACCCCAGACCGGGTCTTTTGCCAACCAGGGGCCTACTGCATTTTTAGGGAACCCGCGGTTATGTGGGTTCCCGTTGAATAAAGAGTGTACAAGTGGTCACACTAGCGGTTCTGGTTCCTCCCCTGGGGAGGGGAGGGAGAAGGGGAGTGGCGGCTCCGGTAAGAAAGGGTTGAGCCCTGGAGTGATTTTGCTGATTTCCTTGGCTGATGCTTTGGTGGTTGCCTTTATTGGACTTGTCATTGTTTACTTTTATTGGAGGAATAAAGATCACTCTAATGGGTGTAGCTGTACTGGGACCGCCAAGTTGGGAGGTAAAAGTTATTCTCTTATCATGTTCTATTGTTGATCTTTCAAGTTTTACTGTTGCTTGATAAAAAAAATGTGTACTAGTGATAGTTTTTTAGTTGATTTAATCACTCATTTGATACAAATTAGTCCTCCATTAGATAAAGATTTAATTTTTAAAATGGACAATTAATTCTGGACGGAGGAAGAATTGGATAACATGGGGAGGTGAAGTTGTCATGTTGTTTCAGTTGTTGAGATCATTTAGTTGTTTGTAAAAATGTTCACTTTTTGTGCCAATTTTATTATTACTAGGCCAAAAGGGGAGGTCAAGTTTTTGCCTATGTTTCGGAGGGATGCCGAGGAACGACATGGAGACGGAGTCAGAAAAGGGTAGCTCCGGCGAGGAGGAGAAGGAAGGGGAGGGGGAGCTGGTGGCAATCGACAAAGGGTTCTCGTTCGAGCTCGACGAGTTACTAAGGGCGTCAGCTTATGTGTTGGGGAAGAGTGGTTTAGGGATAGTGTACAAGGTGGTGTTAGCAAATGGGGCGCCTGTGGCTGTAAGGAGGTTAGGGGAAGGTGGTGATCAGCAAAGGTATAAAGAGTTTGCTACTGAGGTTCAGGCTATTGGGAAGGTTAAGCATCCCAATGTGGTTAAATTGAGAGCTTATTATTGGGCTCCTGATGAGAAGTTGCTCATTTCTGACTTTATTTCCAATGGCAATCTTGCTAATGCTCTTCGTGGTAAGTCCAAAAGTTCTGATCTTTCTTTCTTATTATTCTATAGTTTCATGTCATAAAGTTGTGAAATTTGTTTATAAGCTTTTGTTTACTGGGAGTATATTATACTTTCATCAACTACTAAACCAAATTCAACTTGTGAACTCGTGAAACTTGTTTGTCATTAACACATATGGTATGCAACAACTTGGCTGTGGTATTTTTCAAAAGACAGGTTAATATCTCTGAATTGTACTTTGATTTTGTTCTTTTCATTTGACACAAAAGCCGCTAGCTGCACGTCTGTTTGTGAAGGACTAGTGATAAAAAGGGAGTTAGATGTGATAGTACTTGCAGACAGATAAGAGCGGAGGGTATCTTACTATTTTATATTGTCCAGAAGCACGAGCTGCTCGCAGGTTGTGTGCATGAAATTCTGTAATTTATTCAGACCAATTAGCAGATGATCAGTTAGCCTGCATTATTAATTAGTGTGGGATGTCAGGCAGAATTAGGCTTTAGCATGTTTAGTATTAGCTATTCAGATGATGCCAAAGGCATAGAGTATTTAGTATTCAGTTTGGGGGAGAGGGGTCCAGATAGGTTGAAGATCTTTTGCCGGCAGTATACGGCATTACTAATTTCTATATTCATACAGAGAACATGGGATGATGACTGATGAGAATGTGGGTGTGTGTCATCAGTTGTGTATCATTAGATCCTCTATTTAATATGACCAGCAATCAAGTAGTCCTTGATCATTTATTTATTTTCTTCTGTATTGTCAGAATTAGCATTTTGCATTTAGAAATCTGTGAGTGATTTTTTGTTTGATAGAAATTCTGTGGTTTGAGTTAGTGAGAACCTATGTTAGGTCCGATTTTGGTAGTGTGTATTAATGAAGAAATAAAGGTTTCCCATTGTTTTTTGGTTGAGTAAGGGTAACAAAAGCAAGGTATGGCATTTGGCTGTGTACCTTGATCAAGTGAGAAACCTGCTTCTTTCTGATCATACCTCTTCAATCTTCATGCATGAATTTCAATGCCCTTAAAAGTTGGGAATCTAAAAAGGAATTAAAAGCAGAATGGCCAACAGCCCAACAATGGTATGGTATACACAACTTTGAAGTCAAGCTAGTACTCAGTTATAGTACCATTATCTTTTCCTGTCTGTCCTGTGAAGTTCATCATGGACCTGGTAGGTCTCTCATTTATGGCTAACTTATGGCTGCTTACTGTTAGTACCCTACCTTAGTGTAATTTCAGATGCAAATCCCATTTCTGGTCCTTTTACCTTTTATTTTGTCAACTACAGTAGCAATAGAAAGTGAAAGGTAACTGAGTCATTACAGGTTAGTATGTACTAGCTACATGCATGCAATGCAATGAGTGGTTATTTTTGGTGGGTGGTTGTTGTGGTCCGCAATTAGTGACTGACTCTGACTTAGCTAGCATCCAATGATGAAAGTTTGAGCAATGCTTTGGAAAATTGGTGCAATTTCCTCAGATTTGGGGGGGAAAGAAAAAAAGAGTTTGGTGACATGGATCTGAAATAGATCAAGCAAGGTTAAGATTCAGAGAGACAGATTAGAGTTTCTGTTGACCAATATAAGTCAACTTTTATGCATCTAAAACTCAAGTCAATGCATTCAGGAACAAGGAAAATGTCTATGAATTCACTCACATGTTCTTTAGAATCTGATAGTTTCCTAGTTCCAGATTATCAATTTACTTTTTGAAGGGGACTCATCAACTTGGTACTTGGTAGTTGACCTAGTATGATTAGGTTTTTCTTAGTGAGATATATTTTTGGCAGTTTGCAAATCAACTGCCTTTTGTGTGATGCACAATGTGAATGAGATGTGGATCTTTAGTCAACTAGTTAAACAAGAGAACAATCTTCCCTCTTTTCCCCTCTTTAGCCTTTTTCACTTTTTATCTCTGTAAATGATGTAGATCTATCACATATTTGGATCCGGAGTTTGCTCTTGGAGGTATTGTTGTAAAACTATAGTTGTCATGTCAAAAGGAAAAGAAGAGTATGGTTTTTCTGATGTCCTGTCTTGGTTCTCTTTGTTACTGTGAAATGTGAATGCTATCCAAGATGTCTGTACTTTGTAGTCATCACTTGATCTGACCCAAACTGCCAGCATCTAGTGTGAATTTTCAATTACTGACAAACATTACTCTTCTGCCTCACCTTATTTATGATTCTTTTTGTTTTGTTTTTACTTGTCCTTTCTGTAGTATGTGTAGTGAGTACAGTTTGTCGAAACTTGAACCATAGATCACTCATGATCCTCCTGTATATCTGTACATACTTGCGCAACTTATACAAGCAATGCTCACCATTGGACCAAGATTCTTCAAGTATTCATTAAACAAAGAAAAAGGCAATTCCTTTGAAGTACAACGTATGCCAGTCCAATGAGAATTTGTTCAACAAGTTGTTACAGCAATTATGGTGTTTGCCTAATTGCTTTGACTTTACTTCTCCAATATTAGGTTTAAAATAATAATCCAAATTATATACTCCAGTTCTCATGTCTGCAGGTGAGCTCTGACGTTTTCTACCTTATCCCTTGGATCATGGATTTTTTTTTTGTTTACATTTTTAGTCTATCTTTTCTTGGGTCATTCTGGAAACAACCCTCCTTCGGGGTAAGGTTGCGCACATCATACATCCTCAATACCTCATCTGAGATGGGATAACACTAGGTTGTTGTGTTGTTCTTGTTGTTGTTGCATCTTTAGTCTAAATTCTTCTATGCACTGATAATGACACAAGATATGGCCAATCAAAACTCTCTGTTTCTCAATTGACAAAGGGAATATGTAACAAGTTCTATTTCTAACAGGGAGGACAGGGCAGCCATCAACAAGCCTAACATGGTCGACAAGGTTAAAAATTGCCAAGGGAACAGCCCGGGGTTTAGCTTACTTGCATGAATGCAGTCCGAGGAAATTTGTGCACGGAGACATCAAGCCCTCAAATATCCTCCTCGACAACGAATTCCAACCCTACATTTCAGATTTCGGACTTAACCGATTGATTAGCATAACAGGTAGTAACCCATCCTCCTCTGGCGGTTTCATGGGTGGCGCTCTCCCCTACATAAAATCTGTTAACCTAGAGAAGTCAACCAGCTACCGCGCTCCAGAGGGAAAAATACCAGGGAGCCGCCCTACGCAAAAATGGGACATATACTCATTTGGAGTGGTCTTATTAGAATTACTGACAGGAAAATCACCTGAACATTCTCCGCCAACAGCATCGACCTCCATGGAGATACATGACTTAGTGAGGTGGGTGAGGAAGGGTTTCGAAGAGGAGCATCCGCTATCAGAGATGGTAGACCCTATTTTACTGCAAGAAGTGCATGCCAAGAAAGAAGTCTTGGCAGTTTTTCATGTTGCCCTTTCTTGCACTGAGAGTGACCCTGAGGTTCGGCCTAGAATGAAAAATGTGCTGGAAAATCTTGAGAAGATTGGAACTTGAACTTAATTAAGCTTCCAAACGTTGGGTTCATTACATTATTCTTTATTTTTGGGCGAAGCTGACCGAGATCATTAAGTAAGCAGAAAGGAAGAATTTTGCAGGTACAGGATTCAACAGGCTTTGAGATCTTTGGTTTGGACATGTCCTTACCATACCACTAGCAGTCTAGCATAAGAATTTGTTGGAATTTTAATGGCTCAGCTGCTACCCCTCAGAGCAAAGGCTGGGTTCGCTACTTTTTGACACCAAGCTAGTCATATTCTTCTTATACATTTGTTGTTACTTTTTGTAGTTCTGTATCCAAATATGTAAGTTAAATTCAATCAATCAAGTATATTCTGTCTATAGAACTTATTTGTTCTGGATGAGGTTTCTCCCCTGCAGCCTGCGGGCTCCGAGTACTGAAAATGGTGTCTAGAGCTGTATATAACAGCTTTATTGATTTTACTTGGTTAGTTTCCAGTTCTAACTTGTCAGGAGATCATAGGCCAAGTTGTTGTTCTGGAATCTGGTCACTTAGTCTGACCTGGTTTCTGCTCTAAAATTTGAATGAAGCTTAAACGAGTTCAGAGGTAAGATGGAGTGAATAATCGATCGAACCATGCTAGAATAGAGTTAATCTGTGGGCGGTACAAAATATCAGAAGTGCACGCTGATGGATTGCCCAAACAAACATCAATAATATCCTTCTTGATTATATAGCATTTGGCAAAGAAATCTCCTTCTTAATCATATAGCATTTGGCTTCGGAAAATAGTGTCATTCGGGGTAAGGTTGCGTACATCATACCTTCTCAGTACCCCATCTGAGATGGGGTTACACTGGGATGTTGTTGTTGTAGACTTGTAATCATATAGCATTTGGCAAAGAAGTCTACTCCAAACATGGTTGACAAACTCAAGGTTATCACCAACACAATATTGGTTTGTTAGAGTGATAAACAGTTTCATACCGCTTAAGTATTGAGTTCGTACCTCAACTCATGCAAAAACTTGTACTCGTGTATGCTTATGAAAACTTGAGGGAAATAATAAAATGAGATTGGCACATAAGTAGTTTCAAACTTTTCCCATTTACTCATCAAGTCATCAGGGTTGGCTTATCAGTTATTACTATCTAATGTCTATCCATTAAATTTGGATCTGAGACATAACTTTCAATTTTTTGAAGGAGCTAATTCTTTTTTTCTATCTTTTATAAGGACTGGTTTCAAACTTTCTCTCCTCATTTGAGCTTGAGCCTGGAACTTTCAGAGTCCAGACTTTCAGTTGGGCCAGCTCTGTACAACAACCTTGGGCCACAAGGCCCACAACCCTCAACCATCATAAAATACACCCCGACTTACTAAAAGTAACTAACCGCCTTTCGCTGTATTATTAATACTCTGGATTTAAAATCCCCACTTATTTATTTTTTCCCCTCTTCTCTTTTCATTTCTCCTCTCCCTCAAAAAAAATCATCCCACTCTCTCTCTCTTACTACAGTTCTCACTATCAAATCAAACCAAATTTAGCTCTCTATTAAAACCAAAAAAAATAATAATAATCATAATTAGCTAATTAGCTTACTCTACAGTTGCTCTTCACAAAGGTATCTCCACTCTCTCTCTCTCTCATGTAATTTGTTTCTTTTTGAGGTTATCATATTAGGGTTAGGGTTCAATTTTGATCAAGTGTCAAAATTGGCCTTTTTTTATTGTTGTATTGAACAAATTATCTGTTGGGTTTTTTGTAAGAAAAGAAAAAGGAAAATTGGGTGATAATTGTTGTTGTAATAAAGTAATAATGGAGCAAGATAAGTCGGAGAAAGAAAAGCCGGTGCCTGTGAATATTGATACTACCGTGGTGACGATGGAAGGCGAGGAATCAAGTGGTGGTGGATTGTTTGTTCCTAGCAATGGCAATGGCAATGGTGGCAAGGAACGGTTTGTTTACAAAAGGCCGGAGAAGTCTCGCCTTGGTATGTATTCTTGATTGTTAATTTCTGACTTTGTGGTCTACATTTATGTTAAATTGATTACATTATAGGATGGAAGGATGGAATTGTTGGATATGAATTAATTGTAGAAGCTGGTTGGAAAGTCGTGTTTTTGATCAGTGTGAGCTTCGGGTGCAGTGTTGTGCTAATGACCATTCTCATAGTGATATACTGATAGATACATGATATGTTTGGTTCTTCTTGACGTCTAGCTTTGTAAGCGTTTGCGTGGTGCCAGATACATAATCTTTTTCTCAGCTATGTATTACCCATTCATCCCACATTTCTTTATTCACTCGTGTTTATTTGCCCTGGCGTGAAGCTGGTGAGGTGGTTTTAGTCTTAGTGATTATATGCTATGCAGAGACGTAATAACACCAAGTTATCTCGGGGAAAAGAAACTTGGCTCATGATAGTGACGCTTTTTAGGTTTGGGGGGGGGGGGGGGTGAGCTAG